>WWET01000516.1:87593-101788 GCA_011038615.1 Limnodynastes dumerilii
TATTGTACACATATACTGACCAGCTTTACTATCACACTGTTATTTAGACTTGGGATAGGAAACGTCACCTCTCAACTCTAATACTGTTTGCAACAGATGAAATATTACTCCCCTGCAATTAACATGGTTTAGCCCAGGAGTAACTAAGTTCAAGCACTTAACTAGCTCTGGATCAGGCCCATTATGTATAGTCAGTTGCATTGTGACTATTATATGTACTGTACAAATGCTACTATGCGCCTATGCAGTTTAGAATTGTGTTTACGATACCTATGCGCTTCCATGTAATTGTGTTATTGAAAAATGAGTTAATAATGCGCACCAAAATATTCGGCAAACGTCCGATTCTGAGTTGCACAGCTGGATTACTTTTGTGTGTTGCACTTGTGTCTTGCACACGCACAATCTCTGAATCAGTTCCATCTCTTAGCCTATTTGTCTATACATAGAAGCTTGCATATTTGAAATGCAGTACTACCTATTGTGATCAGCTACTCACAGAACTCTGTATAGGGAGTTTCCATTTTCAATGGTTTTTGTGCACATCTGATACAGGGGGGATTTAAGGTGTTAGGAATAGCCCTTTAGAAAATAAATCATGATAGTATAGTATATTATACCATATATTGTAGCGTATATTGGTATATTATAGAGCATAGCATAGCAAAGCAAAGTTGCATTTTTTGTTCATTAAAACAAAACTATGTGACTGGAAAACTGTAGGACTATCATAGGATTATTGATCATATAATTATCGGACATATGTTTTTAAATCTCTAATGGATGTCAGTTATCCACAGAAGATTCTGGCTTCCATGTCTATGTGTCATCGTAACATTTATCGCCCACACACATTTGATTTAAAAATTGGATTAAATGATAGGAATATTTAATTTATTTAACTATTCTGTATTGTAGCCTCTAGTTATTTATGCTTTACTCTTTCTCTTTACAGATGTATAGACCATGCTTTACAAGTCTATAACTAATAAGCATTCTACTGTGGGCCATAAAGCTTTGGTGATGCCTTTGTGTGGTGGTGGCTACAGTCAAATAGTGGAGCCCACCAGGGATCTCTCACACAGTAGTAATGACCTAAAGGAAGAATGCCAGATGAAACCACAGCTCATATAGCTGAATGTCTCAAAGCTACTTAGCTCTCCCATAGAGCCTTATCGAATAGGACTTAGACAGACCAGAGGCAGACTGAGAAATGAGTTGTGGTTTCTCTGTCCACCCTTATGTGTCCCATGAGAAGGGGTATAGCTTTATGTATATGAAAGAGCGTTTCCTAAAGGATTACATCTATTTTACCTCATTTTTTTTGTACTGTACTGAGATCTTGTTTACATGTTGAGTTTATGACTTACTTTACTTCATTTAGCCTGCAGTTACAATTTAAGAATGCTAACTGTTTTTAATGTACTCAACTTAATACTGTATATTCAATTATTTCTTGTTATCAAACTCGCACTCTTATCAGGAAAGCCAGGATAATGTCAAGACTGTGTAATTTAAGTTGCTGTGATTTACTAAAGGGATGACTTTCTCTAATGTCAGAACAACAATTTCTCACCATCATCTCTGACACAAAAAGACTTGGAGGTCACAAAATGACTTATTGACCTCTGTGTCGTAATATCAAGGTCACAGGGATCCCAGTCAGATAAATGGATGGGTGCTGTCCACTTCAAGCTAAAGAGCTATAATCTCAAGCTCTACACTTTTCCAACTCTCTCGTTTAATTTTATTATATTTCTTTAAAATGAACTGTGATTATTTATTTCATTTAAATAATGAAAGATTAAGTTCTATCAAATAAATGTATTTTTTTACACTGGGGTCGTATAAAAGCTCAGCTGTTCTGATTATTATAAAGCAAAGCGCGGGCAGCACGGTGGCTCAGTGAGTAGAACGTGTGTCTCACAGTGCTGAGGTTATGAGTTTGATTCCCAGACTAGTCCTTATCTAGAGTTTGCACGTTCTCCCTGTGTCTGGGTGGGTTTCCTCTGGGTGCTCCAGATTCTTCTCACACTCCATAAAAATGCTGGTTGGTTAATTGGCTGCTGAATAAAGTAACCCTAGTGTGTGTGTGTGTGTTAGGGACCTTAAAATGTGGCTCCAATGGGACAGGGACTGATGTGAATATCAAATATTCTCTGTAAAGCGATATATAATCTGATAGCGCTATATAAAAACCTGTTAATAAATAAAGTGTTTTAGTGAATACTAAGAATATAAGAAAAGCTGCCATACATTGTGTGTTTGAACAAGTCATGTGGGCTGCTTGCGATCCACTGTGTATGTGTGAGTAGTGTTGGACACTGTATTGTAAATTGTGCAAACACCTGAGATATACTAAAAGTATGAAAAAATAATTTTATTGAAAAAAATGTTAAATTAATTTTTATTATTACTGTATGTTGAAATGGGTAACACATGCACAATACATCGGCAGCGATATATAACGCACTTGAAGTCCTAATGCAAAGGGTCTGAAATGTCATGAAAGGTGAGAGCTCTGGACTCAGACATTACCTGTTGTTAAATTAATTTTTATTATTACTGTATGTTGAAATGAAACACATGCACAATACATCGGCAGCGATATATAACACTATGTAATGCACTTGAAGTCCTAATGCAAAGGGTCTGAAATGTCATGAAAGGTGAGAGCTCTGGACTCAGACATTACCTGTTGTCGGTGCAAATGTTTGGATGTAAACAGTCCTTTTTTTTATGTCTGTGTTCAGCTCTGGATCGGATGCACTTGTTTGGGTTATGCCATTACTGTACATAGTCTACGTCCCTCCACCCCTCCCTCAACACACCTCTTAGAACGCAAGCTATAGTGGCTGGAGTTCCACTCCGATGTGATCTGAGTCGGCCATGAATGGATGCTCTTCAGCGCATGCACAGTAGAAAATCAGGCAGAGAAAATGACGCTAATAATAATAAATAAGATCGAGCGCTGAAGGCAATTATCACACATCACAGCAACAGATAATCCAAAGCAAAAATAATATCAGAGAATTAGTGACACATGAAGGAACCAGACCTGTACATAAAAAAATAATACTACGATTAGATTAAATGTATAAGTGATATCATATGTTGCAAGATGAGGTAAGGATTAACAGAAAATCATCATAATTAGGCTCAATACAATAAAAAAATAATGCTGTACATCCCGTGTCTAAAATGTGCCCACATTCTCTTAGACCTCAGAGACGAGGAAATCCTCCAAAAGTCTTCCACAGGGATATATCACAAATAGCTCTTTCAGGGCTGGATCCAGACTTAAGAAGGAGCTTGAAATTAAGGGCCAGATTCACACTGATGAAGCTTCTGCTTCTTAAGTGTGTTTCTGGCCCAAAATGACCTACTGCAAATGCGTAGTAGGTAATTTACGCTATGTACGTAGCAGATCGGTACGTAGATAGTGTATGTGCGGTCTTTAATGCCGTTATGGTGGCGTTATGCCATCTCAGAGCTTTCTTAGGAAGAAGTGGGGGGGGGGATTTAGATTAGCCGTAGAGGGCGGGGGGGAGGTAGGGAGAGACAATATCCGTGCGGACATTGCACGGAGAAATAAGGTAGCCCTATAACACTTGTAAGTGCCATAAGGTACCTAAAAACGGGGTGCAGGTTGGGGGCTGGCAGAGTTAGATAGGTGTGGATCTGCCCGTACCTAACTCACTCTTATTTGTTAATCAGGTCCTAAGAGAGGAAAGTTACTCCTGGGCTAAACCATGTTGATTGCAGGGGAGTCATATTTCATCTGTTGCAAACAGTATTAGAGTTGAGAGGTGATGTTTCCTATCCCAAGTCTACATAACAGTGTGATAGTAAAGCTGGTCAGTATCTGTGTGCAGTAAGCAATTCAAAGATATATCCCTGCATGCAAAGAATACAATTAACTTGACTCCCCCTGCAATCAACATGGTTTTGCCCAGGAGTAACTTTCCTCTCTTAGGACCGGATTCACACCTCTGGACGTATTGCATATACGAAGTTTACCGATATTTGATACTGCATATGCGTAGTAATTTTTTTACGTATTCTATTTATTCCGTTACGTAGATTGCGTATATGCGGTCTTAAAGACTACACATGCGCAGTATCAAATATCGGTAAACTTTGTATATGCAATATGTCCGGAGGTGTGAATCCGGTCCTTAATTTCAAGCTCCTTCTTAAGTCTGTGTCCATCTACTAAAAATAATTTAAATCGATTTTCAATCTTTTTCAATGCTTTAAGTGTTTTATAAATAGGCTCCCTTGTGAGAAAAGTAACTATAACAATGCTGCCAACATCACATCTGACAATATTCTCTTTTTTATTTATTTATTTTTTATTAATTCATGCTTAATAACATAGGAAGAAAATGTAAGACATTGTATTGATGATCATTTAGGAACTGATCCACTTTAACAATTAATCATTTTCAAATACATAACATTCCCAGAATAACCTTTTTCCCAGAATAATGTCTTTGTCTAGACCACACTTGTTTGCTGATGACTATCTAAAGGATTGCAGCATTTGTAGGTTTAAAAGAAGCCATTGCTACAGATATTTCTCACTCAAACATTCTCCATGTCAGAAACATATACATTTATCTATAAACAACCCCTATTTAATCTCTTGTATTTCATAAAATTGTCTCTCACTATTCCTGCTCGTCTATTAATCACTGCACCACACAGTCAGAGCTTCAAGATAAATACAACTTGCATACCATGGATTTGAGATCAACTTAAAAAATAGTGTCTTCTGAAACATCCCCTCTGGGTCTGCGTACGGTGCACATACCCAGATTGTTATGGAGAGAAATATATAGCTTACTGCACTAAATCACGTGCTGTCTGTATTATTTTTGCATGGGTCAATGCTTTTGTCAATTGTATTTTTTTCCTATGCACAGCTTACATTTTCTACACATCCCACCTACAAGCTTGTCGCAAAGTTATTGTGAAAGAATTACTAATAACTAATTCTGTTCCTTGGGGACATTTGGGCTTTCATTAATTTTTGACTTTGGAGAATTTTGGAGGAACAGAGGTGTTTGTTACATTAAAAGATAGGGGTGCATTACAACATGGGCAAGTGAGTGAATGGGAGATTGTGGGAGTATAGGGATGTACTGTCAGGGACGATGCTAGGTCTCTCAACAACACTGGCAAAGCTTCAACCCGTTGCCCCCTCCCCCTCCCATGAACCCTTAGTATGGTCTACTTGTACTACTTCGAAGGCACAGCTGATCAACTGGGCTGCAGATCCTGTTTAGACCTGGACTATGCATTAGCTGTGGCTCTGCTGATCCCCAGTGCTTACTTAAACTGCTCAGCCAATCAGCTGTCATGCCCTTGAACGCTGATTGGCTAAGCAGTACAAGTAAGTGCCACTGCAGGGGATTGGCGGAGTGCCAACTTCTAAACATATAAGCCACTGCAGGGGATTAGCTGAGCAGTGGCTTGTGTGTTCTGTGGTGGGGTTCCTGAGCACCCCCATGCCACCTCACTACCAGTACCTGGGCCCTAGGCAGCTGCTTAAGCCTGCCCAGTGGTAGTACAGGGACCTGTTTATTGTAGAAGTAAAGGGTAATGAGGTGATTTGAAGCAGATCCAGACTTCTTGCATTACCCAGACATCTTTGCTTCTGCATTTTTCATCACTGCCCCTCACACAGATGGACTTCAGGCAGCCATAACTTTACTGACCAAATTCCCCAGGGAACAGAGGTCTAGATGATTAAAGAAAAGGAGAGGGAACCCTGATATTGTATACTGACTAAGAGGGAGCGGCAACTTGCAGATATAACCCAGCCCCTCTTAAGCCCAAATCTAGTGTGGGTCGCCACTGATAACTACACTTTTTCAAAAGGGCCATTCTCTCCCAGCCAGTTCTGAACTGGCTGGGAAATCGATTACCTGGAAAAGCAATCGAACCTCAGCAGACTGAAGATGATGCACCAAGAGGTAATTATAAAATTATTCCCAACCCTTACGCCAACCATCCCCTTCTATTACCCTAACCTCCATTCCTCGCAGCTTAACTTTAAGACTCCCTTCCCCACACCCTAACCCAAAAGCTGGTTACACACTACACTTTGTTTCTAACGATCCAATCTCTTTAACGATTTTTGTAACGACTGGCTCCCACGATTTTTTTCTGCCGATGCATCATTCATCTGGCAAATTAAGCTGTCAATAAAATCTGTTTAAACGATTAAACAACCGATTCACACGATATCGTTTGATCGTGCATGCCTAAACACTTTAACGATATTGGGGTAGATCCAGAACTACGTGTGTGCGTACGTATTTTAGCGGTGCGTATTTTCGTACACGTAAGGTCGCTACACTCCCCACGGCACACCCCTTGCACGGACGTATTTTCGCGCGCTCCCTACACTCCCTGCTCTCGGTAGCAAATCTGGACATTTACGTGTCCAGATTTCTACCTTAACTTTTACGACCAGGTCTGCAGCCGTAAGGAGCTTCCCACGCTCCGTCCCCTCATTAACATGTCGATCTCCGCCTTCGCGGCAAAGATACGAATGTCATAAAAAAGGGGGGACAGTCCCTTTTACGTAACAGCCGGCATGCGTTATTCGTTACGTACGTCGACCATTATGATGTTGTGCGCACAACCTTCCAGAGGTTATGTACAGTTATGTACAGTTATGTACGTGCTGTACGTAATTCCCTTGTCGGACTTAACCCAGGATCGGGCCCTTTGCGTGTTTGTGTATGTGTGTGTTGTTTTTCATACGATTATCATTCCAATCATACAATAAACAAGTGTTTGGAATGATATCATGTAAGTGTGAACTCTGCAACGATCATGACTAGGGCTAAATTAGTGTTTGGAATGATATCATGTCTGATTGTGGCAAAGTACAAGATATTATTTGATTGCATCTTTTAAACCACTGTCACGATCTTACCTTGCTTCAGATGATTCCCCTTCTTGCTGCAGTAGGGCCACTTTTGTGGATAAGCATATTGGGGTAGATCCTGAACTACGTGTGTGCGTACGTATTTTAGTGGTGCGTATTTTCGTACACGTAAGGTCAATACACTCCCCACGGCACACCCCTTGCACGGACGTATTTTCACAAATTACGCGACCCAAACCCTACCTTATCTTTTCCTAACGTAACAGAATACGTCCGCTAACGGGCGTACAGACTACGCGAACGTACGTAGCTTAGCACGCCCATACTGTACACTTTAAATACCACCCCCCGCCTACTTCACGTGAAACGCACGTATTGGTCAATAACGTAAATTTGGCACGCCCACAAGTAAGTATTTACGTTTGCAATACGTGAATCACCCATACGTTCGAAAATACACTACGTGAATGTGTGTATTTTCTGTGGTGCGCATGCGCAGTGCGTACAAATCTGCAAATTTACGTCTCCGCCACACGTAAATTCGCGGAAATGCGTAGTTCTGGATCTGCCCCATTGTGTAAATCGGTCGTGTAATCGTTTGATTTGGACGAATATCATTTGAAAAAAGTGTACTGTGTACCCAGCTTAAGACTCTGCTTTCCATAGCCTAACCCTAAGACTCCCCTCCCCACAGCCTGACCCTAAGTCTCCTCTCCCTACAGCCTGACTGTAAGACTCCAATCCTTGCAGCCTGGCCTTAACCATAACCATCCCCTTCCATGACCCTAACCCTAACCCTCCCCTTTCATTAACCCTAACCCATCCTTCCCTAGAGCCTAACCCTAAAAGTCCCTGGAGAGGGTATTCACCTCTCTGGTGGGGTCTGTGGCGGCTCCAGCGGGCGGCTTCCGAAAAAATGAATGAGTAAGTATGCCGACCGGCTTTCGCCTGTCTCTATTTCTAAAAGCACCTTTAATTGCCAGCAACTCTGTCCCAGTCTGAATGCCCGACATGAAAAACCGGATTAAAACCCACAAAATCAGGGGGAAAGTCTGGATTCGGCCCTTGGTCACTTAATACAGTACATTGATTAAAACTTTTCTGACATCAAAACATTAGAAGAATATATTCACTTTTCTTTCAACTGCGGGGTCACCTACGTTTAGCTTTTCTAGAAAGATTATCTAGAATGTCATCAACCTCTTATTCACAGACTTCACAATAAATACTGAAAGTATTTTTTCACTGACAATCTAACAATCAATAAAAAACTAATGCTGCCATTTTTTGACAAATAGTTTACCTCGCAGCACTATACACACCCATGGGAGGAGCTAGACACACCCCTTTGATGGTACAGGAAACACCCCTTAGGTGCAGCACCTTGATTTTGCTATCAAAAAATTATATTGCAAAAGTTGACAAGTGTGTCTGAATGGCATTTATTTAAGTTTCCACTCTAAATCCCCTGTGATTTCTGTCAAATTCATTGACACTGACTTCCCAGCTTAATTGGGAACTTTATGTCTCTGCAAAACAGCGTGTTCCACTACTAAATGTAATTCCCACCAAACCTTTACTCATCTCAATGATCTCATGATGTTACTTATAGTAGAGAACACGTAGAGTCTATTGCTTTCCACCTGCAATATTTCAGGACTGACATTATTATGAATTTCTTTAAAAACAAAACTTTATGACCCTCAAATATTGCTATAACAACAATATTAATATCTCAAAAATATACATTTTGTGAAGCAGATGTCCTTTTAATATCCTAAATAGATCTGATATTGTGTTTGCATATGCCAAGTTTAACTTTATTAAAAAAAAAATGACTTATTGAAAAAATGTCTAATACTAGATACATTTTGTAAGACAAAACAAAACTGACATATTCAATATTTTTCCTCCATGAGCTGATTTTGTTGCATGTTAATAAAATACATCCAAGCCAAATATTTCATTCATTGTACATTTCACTGCCGATAACAGTAGAAATGACTACAGTAGAATTGTATTTCAGCTTTTTTTTACCATTCAAAAACTGAACCTATTCCAGCTATACATAAGATGCAATAGTGAAATTGGTGTTGACTTTTGGGCTACTACCAAAAGAAATATCTGCTGTAATAATAGTTTCCTGTCTTTGCACATTATGTGCACACTGTGTGTGGTGTCTCTACTTAAGAAGAAAAATATTCCGCTGCTCATTTTAATACCTTCCCCCACGCCTCTTCTTTCTTAAAAAACGACATCCAGTCTTTAAAGACCGCTTGTAGTTAATCTACGTTAATCTACTATGGGGTAGATCCAGACCTAAGTGCTTGTTACCTATTTACGCTAGAGTATTTTCTATGCACACCCCTAGGCACTCCCTTCGCTTGTACGTACTTTGGCCATTTTACGTTTGCCAAACCCTACCTTAACTTTTCAAAGCATAATTACTGACGTACGTAAAGGCTTCACGTACGTAACTGCCTAAGCACGCCCATACTGCACAATTGAAATGTCTCACCCAGCCTCCGAAGTGAAATTACGGGTGTCGTATGGCTGTCACGACCCTTTGTTCGTAGTTACGCTGTTGATACTAGGCTGGTACGTACGTTCAGAGTTACGTGGCGTAACATATGCCGTGCACATGCACAGTAAATACTAATGTGCGATTTACGTCAGGGGGTAGCTTAAAATCGCTCGCGTACGTAGTTTAGGATCTGGCCCTTTGTGCATAGTCTATATGATTACGCATACGTAGTACATAAATGCTTAAATATAAGCACCTAAGAAGCAGCAGATACTTAGGTGTGAATCTGGGAGCAGAGAATTAGGAAACGTGTAGTAGGTCACTTACGCAATCTGTGTACTACTTAGGTACTTAGATTGAGTATGTGCGGTCTTTAAAGGAAGGAGGCGTGCCAGTGCCGCCATAGGGAGTGTTTAGGTAGAAGTGGGAGGGGAGGGTGTGTGGAGGCATTCTTCTTAAGAAGGAAAATGCACATGGTAAGTTAAAGTAGCCTATGGCACTCTTAAATGTCATTAGGCACCTAAAACCGGGGAGCGGGTTCGGGGGCTTGACAGGAGAGTTAGGTGTGGGTCGGCACGCACCTAACTCTCTCTTATCTGAACACGGTCCCTGCTCCTTAGTTTGGACATTTTCAGATTTTAAGATAACAAATCTTATTAGGTTTCTGTTAATTGCACATATATTGATAATAAGAGGGACATTGCAAAACTGATAAATGATTTGTGCTTTAATATGAATTTTATACACAACACGTCCCGCTTAGCCCCCCCCCCCCCCCCCCCCCCCCCTCCCCATTTTCCCCCCCGTTCCTGCCTACTCTGCTTTTAGTCCCACTCAGCTCCGCCCCAGTCCCACCCATACAGGTATAGGCCCCACCTCCTTGTAATGCAGCCCAGGTTTGGCAACTTCCACCTCTGCATCCAACCTTGGGAATTGTGGGACTACCATGAAAGGAATCCTATAAGAATTCACTAACATCCAAAACAATGGTTCTTGCCAAGGATTTTTGACATAAACATGAAAATTATTATAGGTACACTAGTGGGTTCATGATCACCATTACGTGCACTTTATCTGTGACCTTCTAAATAATCAAAATTTATGTAATTACTCAACCACAAATCTTAGTTAATGAAGTAATTAAGTAATTCATTAACTAATTAACTAAATAAATTGTGCAATCATTCCCATTTGACGATGTCTTTTGATGATAATACACAAGGCTTTACATCTTTAAGCTAATTTGGTTCACATTAAAAACAGTTCTCTTAACACTTAATGCACAGTCTTTAAAAGCACATTTGTTTCAACGTGGATTTAAACATAAAAATAAAGTAAAACACATAAATAAATATTCCATAATATACCTCTTCTGCATGGTTGCCTACACATTCCATACAGACATTGTAGAGTCTTAAATATTGCATTGGGTATTGCTAAATGTTTTCTTTTTCACTTCACTTTCATGAAGTGATGCAAGAAGTATTCTGATTAGTGTATATTTTAATGGATCATGTACAGAGAGTCCACCTTTCACATCGGAGCCATTAATTTTGCCATAGTATTATGGAAAAAGCAGGTACGGTCTCTCTGTGCTGATTGAAAAGTGATGGATTGTTTTCATGTGGAAAAAAACACATTGTTTTCCTTAGCACAGCAGGATATTATGTTTGCAAGATTCAACAGTGAAATATTCAGCATATTTACAGCTGGCTTTAAGCCAGAGTGTTGGAAAGTCTAGCAGAATCTTGGATCTTAAAGTTACATTCCATATATTTTCAAGGTGGCCAGTCCTGGTGATGGCCGGCTGTGTAAATAGCCTCTACGATCCAGATATAGATGTAGACCAAAGATAAACTTGTTTGACATAATTCAGTTCACAAATCAGAGAGAAATCAGTAGAATACTAATTATTATGTCAGAATTGGATGATGTAGATATGACAGTAAGAATGTTGTCACTTCAGGTCAAGTTAATGATAGCCAATAGTTCCACCAATCATATGAATAATAATAGATAGAAAAGGTTTGACTTCATTTTGGACTAGACCCTAACTTTAGATGTTTCGCACATTTGCGAGCACTTGAACCACATTTTGTCCCCATTTGTGCTCTGCGCGGTTGAACGCATACGTGCTACCTGATTGGAATGGTTTCCACCTACCAGACCAGACCTCCCCTACTGCTGAACTCAGGGTGCCAAGGGCAGAAGTAGCATGTTGGGAAACTTAAGCTAGGATAAGGATATCATATCTCTTTTGGTGTAAGAAGAGGGGAGTTTTAGGGTCAGGCTGCGGTGATGGGAGTCATAGGGCCAGGCTGCAGGGAAGGGATGGTTAAGGTAATGGAAGGGGAGGGTTATGGTAGGGATTAGGATTGGGGTTACATTCATACTCAACATCTGGCTCAGCATCTTCTTTCTTCCGTTGATCAATTGTTTTTCCTCTACGAGGCAGCATGGAACTGATCTCATATAAGTTGTGTTCTGCTGCCTGTCAGCAGTATCCTGGAGTTCGACATGCTCAGTGTCTGGTTCAAATGTTCTGCTGTGAACTGTGTGTCTTTACGGGTCGTATGCAGAGCTCCGGCCGCATTGCAATAGCGGCCGGAGTTTTCAGAAAAGTTTACTGCACATGCGCAGTAATTTTGTAACATTATCTACGTTACTTCTTGCAACATAGATTGCGTATAGGCGGTCTTAAAGAGCTCTACATACGGCCCTACATCACTGTCCGGCTCTGCATTGAGATAACTGTTCATTGACCATGTCCAACCTTTCTTCACACAGAACCTTTGGGTCTGGTTGCTGTGATTGTATGAGCATGTGTTCTCACAAAATTCGGGCAATGCTCCTTGGCAGGTCTCCCAGATCTAAGCTTGAAGCAAGTGAATTAATGCAAATCAGTTGCCTCCTGCCCTGAGCATTACTAAGGATGGGCATCAAGCCCTGCCCTGTCTTTAGTAAGACTATGAATGGCCACTTTGATTAGGCAGGGGCGGGGCTTTAAGTGTGATTTGCATAATTCACACCATCAAACCCTGCCCCCATGCTGATATTTCATGTTTCTCCTGAAAGGGAGAGACAAGAGGCTGTCAACAATACTGTATGTCATTGGATGTTCATTCCAGTCTGGATCAAGGGACCGTATTCACACCTAAGAAGCTGATGTTTCTTAGGTGCGTATTATTCTGGACAGAGCCACTGCAGATCCATAGTCATACAGACTACGCAACTTGTGTAGGGATTTCTGTCCGGATATTAAGGTAAGAGGAGGCATGCCGGGGGTTAGTTCAGTAAAGTGGAGGGAAGGGATGGAAATTAGGCTGAGAGGGAGGGCCGGGGAATCTACATCCTTAACAGGGAAAATACGCACAGGTAGTTAAGGGTGCCTAATTTCAGAGGGGCGTTACATAAGTGCTGTAGGGCACTTAAAAATGGGGGCGGGGAATTAGGTATCCACACCTACGGATCACACACTTTTGTGTGAAGTGCACATTACCAGTTCCCATTGCACCTCTATGAATAGTGGACCAAGGCATGACACAGGGGAACAAGCAAAGCCAAGGGTCATGAATTGGCTTTACCCACTAATGGTGGAGGGATCTTACTTCTGTAAATCTGCTTTACAATTTTTACACACACAACAAATATGCCAATATTAGAGCATTCGATTGGATAATGGACCGTGCCATTCACTTTAAAACTAGGGAACATAATATGACAGTTTTACCTAAAATAAGAAATTATTACACCTAACATAATACAACAATATACATTTATTTAGTAACTATTATTTGCAATGTGCATTTACTTCTCTAATTTAGATTTGGGCTTTTATTGTAGTTTGAGCAACATTAAGGTATACAACTGCAAAAAAATAAATAACACAATGAAAACACAATACATTTAACTAAAAACGTGAGCTGTGAACATTGTTACGGTATCTCAATAGGTTACCACAGAATTTTATTTTGTTACAAAATGAACATCTTAAACAAGTCTATTCAGTTTTTGCTTTTCATTCGCCTCATTGTCCCAAGAGGCATTTTGCTTTTCATTAAAAACTGCCATAACCTTTTAAACCTAAAAATGATGGATTGCTGTTTCAGTCTTTCAGAATACAGCTATGGCAGGAATCTCACTATGTTCAGTCCTCTCACTTGTTTCAACTGCTTCCTGTTACACATGAACTCTAACACCAAAATGAGCTTGATTCACATGTATACCATGAATTACCAGAATAAAAATATTGGATACAGGAGACACAATCTTCAGAATGTCATGGATTACTTATTAAGAAAAATGAACAGGCTACTCAGCGTTTCTTGAAAACTGCAAACAGTATGTAAGTGCTGGAAAGGAGATTTTTATAATTGGATTTCAAAGTAATTTAGCAAAGCAGATAAGGCCTAATGGGTAAATATTACAGGTTAGTACTGGAACAGAAAGCCATGTTATACAAGATGGAAATCAGAACAAATAATAGCGGTATAGAGTCAGGCTGTATTCACTGGAGATCCACAGCAAGAGAGTGGGTGCCAAGAGATATAAATGCTTGCCCTGCAGTAACAATAAAACAAATGCCAGACTCTAAAGCAGACACACACAATAATTGTTTGCTTTCATGAACATGCGTACATGGTGACCTGGCCTCTTTGTCTATGGAACCTAAAACCGTTGAAACATTCTCTTTTAGTTGGATGGGGAAGGCAATATTTTTTTTGCAACTATTTATTATTATTATTATTATTATTACTATTATTATGA
>WWET01000516.1:134360-161260 GCA_011038615.1 Limnodynastes dumerilii
ACGCTGGAGGACGTCCCCTCCAGCGTCCCTACGACGCTCCTACGGACGCCCAATCCACGATCGGGCGTTGCCGCAGCAACGCCGGGCAACATCTGCCCGGCGCATGCGCAGATCGGCTAAAAAAGCCGATCTTACGCTTACGCCTGCCGTCCTAGCGACGGCGGCCATTATTCTGGATCAGCCCCGAAGTCTCTAACGTCATCCTCAGAGGGCGTTATTTTTTCCTTCACTGACAAAATTCTATGGGGAGTCTTTACTATAAAAGGGCCCCAGCAATTGCATTAATCATTAGCCACCAGGACCACGAAACAGAAGAAGGTGCTCATCGGAACCAGCAAGAAGAAGAGGCGGAGCCAAAGGACCTGATAGACGCAGAGGAACATTGAGGACATCTGAAATGTGAGTATTTGCTATATGCTCACTTAAATCAGTAAACTTTTATTATTACTGTGGGCATCTAATGGGTAATTAACTTTTATGGTGACAAGTACTGGCAATAATTTTATGGTGGCATGTGCTGGCAATAACTTTTATGGGGGCATCTATGCTGTCAGTAAATAGTATCGGGGCAACTAATGTGTCATTTTAGTGAACAGGGGCAAATACTATTTTTCATATTGAACGGTGGCAATACTTTTTATGTAATTAGTAAACAGGGAAATGTATTGTTTTCTTTTATGTCTGTGGCCATAATGGAAAGTCGCCGTGATTTAACACAGAAAATCGCGGCGATTTAGCCATGAAAAAAATCACTGCCTATCGACGGCAATTAGAAATCTCCAGCCAAAAGCACGGCATAGTAAATCCTGCAAATTTTTTTTTTAAATCGCAGCAAAATCATGGCGATGGCTGGAAATTCATAATCGCTGCAAAAAAAAAAAATTTTTGTAAATGAGTCCCTGAATCAGAATGTCTAAAAGAGACCGGTCCCAACTATGTCCAACACTACTTATCCCAGACCTGGAACACCGCTTTTGGCCACAAGGTGAAGTATGTTCAGATTAAATTAAATTTCGCCTATTAGCATGCCCATTTTCTAAGTGCACTGTGAATGATCTCAAAATTCACTATTTCACCGGATTCACACTTAAGAACATGCTTAAATATACGAATGCTGTGTGTGTCTCTTGGAGGGTTTTTATGCAATTTGCGCCACTACTCCGTAATTAAGAATCTTCCTTAATTTATAAATGTTCATGTAAATGTTATAACACAAATTATTTGGTTTTTTATTGGCATTTATTTTATATTGCCATCGAAAAATTATATATTCCTCAAAAATGTTTATAAAAAAAATAATTAATTTTACTTACTTTTTAGACAGAGTTTAATTGTCTGTCTTATATACTCAATCATTTTAAATAAGAAAGAATGAAAGGGATAAATATCAAAAAGATGACATGTTAAAAAAAAGGTTGTTTGCATGACTATTGTCAGAGCGCAGGGGTAATATTGCTAGTCAGTGTTAGTGAATTCTTCGCTGTGCATTATAACAAGAGCTTACGGAGTGTCTATTTAGCTATGACAGTGTAAACCTCACTTAAATATTTCTTAACAAAAGCCAGGTCTAATCTTGTCATGTCTGAATTTTTTTCCCCTTAGGTAATACATGCACTGTCAACATTTGATGACTTAATCCAAGTTATTAAACTGTCTATTGTGACTAATATAGAAAAATGTGGAACTACGCCATAGCTTTAGTTTTACATACTTTCTACCATAGCCCTAACATTGTCTTTCTTAGAAAACAGCAAGCCTTTACCATCAAAGTCACTGAATATTGCTACTGAATAGTATGTATCTGTATATAAAATTCTGACACATTGTGTGTACCATTGTTTGACGGAGTGGGGAAAAAGAATAATATATAAAAGACAACATGACTTATGGGTACAGTGACCTGCAAAATGTATTATACATGTTATTTTGCTTTGCTTGTGAAAGGCAAAATCTGCAAAATCCTTTATTTTCATAATGTTTGATTTCAACATTATTAGGAAAGTGTAGGAGGAGAAAGGTGAGATCAACTTACATAGTCTGACATTGTAATTTAGCGACTCTATATTTCAACATATATGACTTAGTGTTATCCATAGCTCCGCTGCTGCATCCCTGCTGTATTGTATATGAAGGAAATGTGAAGAGAGGTCACTCCCCTCACTTGTACAGGACCCTGCCTTAACCTTTATGCACCTTCCCCATGTAAAATGAAGTAATATTGGGCCGGATCCAGAACTACGTCCGTCTTCCATAGAAGGACGTAGTTCAATAAACAGTAGCTACTGCGCATGCGTAGTAGCTATTGTACGTAATCTGCGTATCGTTTCGATACGTAGATTGCGTATATGCGGTCTTACTTGAACTAGACAGGGGGCGCTAGCAAGTGGGAGGGGTTTGGTATTATAATTAACAGTATAGACAGGTGTCCACTATTGCAGGCCTGGCCAACCTGTTGCTCTCCAGGTGTTGTGAAACTACAACTCCCAGCATGCTTTACCTGCTTAGGTATAGCTGATAATTGACAAAGCATGCTGGGAGTTTCACAACACCTGGAGAGCCACAGGTTGGCAGGCCTACACTATTTGATCCCCGTTCATGCTCTGTTTGACTCTCAGGATCAGGTCCTATTATTATTACTATTATTATTATTATTATTATTATTATTATTATTATTATTAAAATTAAAATTGTTGCTGTTCTTTTTATTGTTTTAATGTTAATTATTAAAGTACTCCATTACACCCAAAGCACCATAGAGTGGGGTGACAACACAGGTTTACCTTATACTCTGAATTGCCAGCCAGACAGGGTGTTCACCTTCCTAGCAGACTGCATAGTTGTGCCAGGTATATGACAGGTAGAATATCCAGCTATTAAGCTTGTGTGCGCAATCAAAAGGAAAGACTTGAGAAAGGAGTTAATGAACTTCCCCTGTCACTCCCCCCTCTTGTGTGTGACTTACACTGCAATAAGGCAGCCTTAAGTCACACATGTGGATCAGCAGTCGCTCCAACCACTGATCCGGTCGTAAGTGGGATACCCATACCACACTGTAAATTGTAAATGCTTTCCCCTGCCCAGCCATATATATATGTATATATATATTCTAATTTCATTTTAATTTTCATCTTAAGAGAGAAAACGATCACAGATAAGAACCTCTAAGGCCAGCCTCTAAAAGGTATTGGTTGGCTAAGGATTGTGATTGGTCGGCCTATGGAGTGAGGTGCAATTAGCACTGACCTTGACAAGGTGATTCTCCCTGCTTGCTATAAAGAGCAAACCCATAAGAGAAACTCGGAAGCACACGTTAATGTAATACATATGTATATATACAGTCCTAAAAAAACATAGTTACATAAATGATACATCAATTATTTATAACCAGATGCTGTTTTTAATCTTGGAACCTAGTTTGGACCTGGGAATATTAGCGAAAACATCTGTCACTTAAAGGGTTAAATGAAATACATAATCTGGCTAGATCTGCTCGTTATACATGGGTGCAATTGCTTACTGTAGCAGCTGTTAGTCTTCTCAAGAGGAACCATCTTTGGGTTAGTATCTTGAGAAAGATGTCAGCTGCAAACAAATGCCAGTAGTTCCTTGTCATCCGAACACAGTCAGATAAACTCTATAACAATGTCTAGCTTATTGGGCTCTGGGATTAATGAATGCTTCTGGTAACCAAATACCTACTGCCTGATACCAACAAGAACTGCACCACTTACAATGATGGCTGTGTCACCTTATTTCATATCTTTCAGCTTGCTCCTTCTTGCAGCATTATCTGGTAAGTCAATGTGATCTAGGAATTAAAGCTCTAATAGCTCACTAGATATGGAGGTAAAAGCAGAATGCCCACTGGCTGCTAATTTACATGTCAATGCCAGAATCTATGTCTATAGTTTAACAAATGCCATGTAACAATGGGGTAACTGAGGCAGACATAATGAGTTGTGGAGGATAGTCAGGCACTGAACCACAGCCCGCAACAGAAGGCAATGGTTTCCACCAGTTATTTTCCAATGAAATAGATAGGAAATAAATACATAATTCCCATTACAGAAAAAAACAAAAGTAAATAAAAAGCACACAATGATACATAACTGCATGTTTTGCTTAATACCTCTGGTACAGTGTTAGGGAGGAGTACACATTAATGATTTGCTTTATGGTATCTAAGGGCCTGATCCAGAGTTCCGCCGATGCACTGTGCGTACTAACTCACAGCGTATCGGCATGCACTCCCCTCGACACTCCCCCTGTGGCCGGCATAAATACACATTGTTACGCCGGCTGAAGCCTATCCTAACTTAAGCCGGCGTATCAGTGTGTAAACACGCCGGCCACAGAAGCGTAAGTGTCCTAACCCGCCCTCCCGCCCTCATTAGCTTACCTTCCCTGCCTTCCTTGCCTAACTGTTGCGTAGTTACGATGAGGAACACCCCCTTTGCCGTAACTACGCAACAGTTAGGGATGCCCGATCCTAAGGAACGGGCTTCCATAACTATGCCGGGCAACATCTGCCCGGCGCATGCGCAGATCGGCAGAAATGCCAATCTTACGCATCCGCCCGCCGTATTTACGGAAATCTGGATCAGACCCTAAGTGTATTATCCTACAAAATTGAAACCACATATTATTTTGTGTAGTATATATTTTATTTACAAGTAATTAGCAAATTAGTGTAACCAGGCCCTTTTTCTGCCCGGGTGAGTGTACAAATGTGTGTGTCCCGTCTCACCTTATTTCCCTTAATGCTACAGTGCCTCCACCTTAGTCTGAGTACTGTATGATCTTCATGGGGTAATATTTTGGGATTGAACAACACCAGAGGGAGAATGAGGAACCCAGGTAAGTGTAATTACGCGATCTTTTTAGTGGGTATTAATTATGTAAATCTTCTTCTTCACAGAGCAAACAGGCATTTTGCACAAAGCTCATAATGTCTGTGTTTGGTGCCATTTTCCTCAGTCTCTATTACAGGGTTTCCTGCGTCCTATCTCTTCCCTTCAGGAGAGCTCGGGGGGAAGAGATAGATGCTGTTATGGGGGTGGGGCTTAATCACTTCATTTATGCAAATCAGATCATTAAGCCCTGCCCCCTGTCCATCACTATTGTGATTTATAGTGTTCCAGGGGCTGGGCAGGGTTTGATGATGAAAATCATGTTCATCAAGTCCCGCCTATCCCTAGTAACACTTGGAATTACAATAATGAGAAATGGGGGGGGGCCCTCTCATGCAGGAGATTTGCCGGCTCCCCCGGGGTATCGGGAGAACTGCCCGAATTCCTTGAGTCTCCTGGATATTCCGGGGAGAGTCTGTGCTCTATCACCAAACTATCTTTCCCAACATTTCACCCTTGTTACTATATCACATGCCTGCAAAAAGGGTATTATAAAATATTCTTGTCTCCCCACCTGCTCCCTACCCGACTAGTGATAAAATTACTCAGTGCAAGTAGATCAATGACATGGTAGCCATTGTTCCCACTTCTCTCCAGCATCTGTGTTCAAGATGTTTCCTCTTTACTCAGATATCTGCACTTTAATGTCTTCACTCTCTCAGGGTGTCTCTCTCCTTATTCCCTCTGTCTCTCAGACCTCCCAGACTTGCTTGGGATGAACGCGCTTACGCAATCTACATACAGAAATGGCACGTAGATAGTGTGAATAAGCTATTACGCATGTGTAGTAGCTCAGGACCGGAGTCAAAATTAATAACGTTGGTGACTTACGCACGCAAGGTGCGTAAGTCACCTGACTTATCTGGAGGGCGCATGCACCTCCAGATGTTACACTAGGGTTACTATAGTAACTTTGTTCCGTCCAAGCCTATTTCCGAGGAAATGGGCTGTGCTTCCCTTCCGCCCGCTAAAGCGGGCGGGGGGGGAAGCATGGTAAGTGTACACGGATGTACACGGTTGTACGAACTGCTGATCCGCACCTCTGACTTAATGCAGGCTTATGGCAGCGCACGACAGAGGGGAGTGACAGGGGGTGTGCACTACCATCTGTCTCGCATCTTATAGACGCCCACATGCACGGAAAGCGTGCGGGAGTCTGGATCAGGCCCTCAATTCTTAAAACAACGTACGTAAGACGAAAACTACGTAACTGTGAATCCGGACCGGCATGCTGACAGATGTAGTTCTCTGTCAGTAGGGGAGGTATCTAAAGTGCATGTGAGGTCTGCTCAGGTTAGTATTGTATTAGTATAGTATGTATCACTTCTTCTACTTTACTTAAACACGGCCTATCCATTACCAATTCATCACCATGGAAACTGGAAAACCATCACATTGATTTATGGAATCAAAAGTCACCCTCTTTGCAGGGGCTCTTTCTGAAGACCGGGGGAACTTACTAGGATCTGCACCTATGATTTGCCTCTGTAAATTGAGGCTGACAAAAGTTTGTTCTTATCACCAGTGTCATATCCTAAATGTGACAATGGGTCTGATCCTGAACTACGCCGATGCGCTGGGCTTACTAAAGCACAGTGTATTGGCGTTCACTTACCCCGACACTCCCCCTGTGCGGGCGTATGGCCCCTTCCTTACGCCAGCTGAAGGCTACCCTAACTTCAGCCGGCGTAAGGAAGGGGCCATACGCTCACACAGGAGCATATGTCTGCCTAGCCTGCCCTCCCACCCTCATTAAACTACCTCCCCCCGCCCACCTACACTAACCTGAACGTAGGGACGCTGGGGGACGTCCCCTCCAGCGTCCCTACGGCGCTGCTACGGACGCCCGGTCCACGATCGGGCGTTGCCGAAGCGACGCCGGGCAACATCTGCCCAGCGCATGCGCAGATCGGCTTTTCAGCCGAACTTACGTTTACGCCCACCGTCCTAGCGACGGCGGGCGTAGGTCTGGATCAGGCCCAATGTGAGGTAGATCCAGACCCCCCACATGCTTTACGTGCATCCGTCGTTACGCAACCGCAGCGTGGAGAGCACGCCCCCTGCACTCCCTGCCCCTAGTAGGAAATCTGGACACTTATGTGTCCTGATTCCTACCTTAACTTTTACGACTAGGTCTGCAGTCATAATGGAGCTTCCCCCGCCCCTGACCCTTGATTTCAATGGCTATTCCCACCTATATGACGGGGATAGAGCCATCGTAAGTGAAGGGTCTGTGCCTTCCCCGTAAGTACTGACGTACGTAACTTAGTGCTTACGCTAAGGGAACATCTGGCGCACGCATGTGCAGATGTTCCATGACAGGGGACTTACGCAACTGACTTGCGTAAGTCCCATGTCGTACTTAGTTTAGTTTCCAGCCCAGTGGCATTGTCGCTGCGGATCCCTATCCTTCCCTGGTAATCACTGAAGAAGATTCCTGTTCTGCTCTTTTGAGCATTATGCAGTGATCACAGATAGAAGGATTTCCGGAGAAGTAAAAGCAGGAATACATTAATTAATAAATAATAATATTTAAAAAAAAACCATTAAAAATAACAAAACTGCCTAAATGCCCTAAATTCCCTATCCGTACACATGTGTTTTCAGTATGTGCCTGTGTGCTAATATTAATGGACCAGATCGAAAAATGGCCAAACATTTATTTGGTAGTGAGTGGAAAACGCATGATTTTATGAGTGCTATAGCGCACTTACCACACTTCCTTTCCTCTAGAGCTAGAGCAGGCTACTGGAAGTGGAAGTGCATACGCCATGAATCTGACAGCGAGTCGGGATACAACGCTCGCATACGCTAGTGTAAGGCGGTTATATTCCTACCCACCCTGTCTGTCTGTTACCACCCAGTCTTGTTACGATTGTTAAAACTGTAAAGCGCTATGTAATCAGCTGTAATCTGCTATATAAAAACCTGTAAGTAAATAAATAAGCCAATTGTATAGTAAGGACGTGTTAAGCTCCTGATGCTCTTTACAGATTTCTGAGACATCCACATTTTAAGTGAGAATGGAAATATTAAGGTAAGGTCCATGGATCATAAATGCGTGCGTATGATGTCACAGAAGGATGGATATAACAGGGATTTCCCATTGGTTCCACACTGTCGCTGTGCTCGTGGCTACGATATCACAAGTCTACATCCGGTCCAATAATACTAACTGAAACAGTGTTTTGCTTTAATACAAAGCAGATTTAGGTTAAACAAAACCCATTCAATTCTTATTATGAATATGTTATAAAGATGGAGAGCTTCTATAGTCTTAGGTGTTTATTTCTAAAATGTTTCTTTCTAAAATAAAGACCTTGTATAATGAATTAACTTAATAAATAAGAATTAAAACTTAATTATACTTTATTAAGCATTCCTCATGAAGCAGACATAATAAATAAAGCCAAGACATATTACTAACACAGTGTTTTATATCTGTTGACTAATATACACTTCCTATTAATCATCAATTCAAACCATATTCTTTAATATTATCCAAACAGTAAGAAAATGCAATTTAGCTCCATCAATTAATAGTGGATCATTTCCTTTTCATACTTAATGACCTTTTTTCCTTAAAATGGGTTCATCTTAATTACACCTAACATTCTGATTTAATTGTATTCCAGCTACTAATTAGAATCAATGTCCCTTGTTTAAATACAATTATATTATTCCTGTCTGCTTTACACACTGGCATTTTCTTGTCCTAGAAATTAGAGAATAAAAATCTATTAATTTAAAATGCAAAATTTTCTCCTACAACCACCAAAATGTGGTATTTTATAACTGTATTTTATAGCCTATCTTGCAGTTTTACCAGTGTGTGGTTAATCCAAATTATCTGGCAGACTTTCCTTATTAAGCTGGGCACACACTAAAGAGATTGTGCCAAATCCAGAGCTATGTCCGCTAGCGTATTTAAAAACGCTGTTTTGTATGTACTGCACATGCGCGCGGCAGATGCTACGATCCGGAACTCTGAACGTATGTACCAGCCACATATCAACAGCGTAACTACGGACGAAAGGTACAGTATGGGCGAGCTTAGACAGGAGTTACGCTTTGAGAAGTTAAGGTAGGGTTTGGAAAGCGTAAAATGGCAAAAGTACTTACGAGCGAAGGGAGTGCCTAGGGGAGTGCATAGTAATTACGATAGCGTAAATACGATACGCGTTGAAACATATAGGGAACATAGGTCTGGATCCAGCCCCATTATCACTCCCCGTGCGTGCTTGCTGATAAACGGGATGATTTTCCTCTGCGGAAAGGTCCCGATATCGGCACCACACACAGTAGAGGTTGGGGGCAATAATCTCTTTAGGAGAGCCTGCAGCTAGCCTATTGGCTGGCTGCATTCTTTCTCTCTGATTGGCTGGGACTCCTGTCAATCTTGACAGGAGACCCATTAGCCAGCTTATTGGTTGGCTGCAAAAAAAATTATGAATGTGTTAAAACTTACATTAACAGGTGGCTGCGCTGTGTCCTATCGCCCTCTATCTGGGTATACAGCGCTGTATGCCCAGACAGGAAGGGAGGACACAGCGCTGCAGCCTGTCAGTGTGTGGGGTTCTGCAGCGCTCTGCCCTCTCTCCCTCTGTGTTATATGGCTGTCTGGCAGTCATTTTACACAGAGGTAGAGAGGGAACAGAGCTGCAGAACACTAGGCACCTCCAAAAATCGCAGCTAGGGTCCGATTATCAATAGGGAATTCTGATCGATTAGATAATCGGACCCTAGCGTTTTTGGAGCGTTTTATCAGCATTTTTTTTTTTTTTAAATCTTTCCCACACACTACAGCAAGATTTGGCCCAATCCACGATAATTGTGTGTTTGAGCCGATAATCGCTCTAGTGTGTGGCCAGCTTTAGATTTTAGTGAGTAGATAGAACAGTGAGTGGTGAGACAAACAATAAAAGTGACAGATAATTGTCCCAATCCTCTGAAATATTGGATGGTATGTGGGCAGAAATCAGATGTTTTTGGAAATGTGTGGCCAGATTCACAACCCCGTAATTTTTTACATACATGCCTAATTTTGCGATTCTAGCTACTACGCATGCGTAATAACTATTTTACGCTATCTACGTAGCTTTTCTTATGTAGATTGCCTGCATGCGGGCTTTAAAGACCACATGTACCCAATCTGCGTAACGAAATACTACGTAGATAGCGTAAAATAGTTACGACGCACGCGTAGTAGCTAGAATCGCAAAATCCGGCCCGTGACCACTTAAATCAGAAACAACTTCTGATTCTTCGGCACTTATTCTGATATCCTTGCAGTGTGTGGCCAGTTTTTCGTACATGGGACCTGATTCAGATCTCTGCGCGTTTTCCTTACATACGGAGATCTGCAATTCTGCACGGAAGAGGGGAGTGCACTTACGTGTCCAGAACCCCACCTTAACTTCTCCGCACGGATCTGCGGAACTGCTGATCGCCCCACCCGGCCCTTCATTAGCATGCGGAAGTGAAGGGTCGGCCCCTTCCTCTGATATGGAACTGAGTTCTGTGCGGTAGGAAATCCGTATGCATGGCATGCGTTGATGTTACTTTTCAGGCGACTTAAGGCTTGCGTAAACGAGGATCAGGGGTAGTTACGGCTAGCATATGATTCGTTCGTAGTTAGGACGGTGTGCCGGACGCCCAGAGTTACTATTCGTAACATCTGCCGTGCGAATGCTCAGAGCGTACAAACAGCCGAAGTTACGCTAGCAGCTAGCATGCTGTCATACGCAGTTCTGGATCTGGCCCATAATTATAACTATGGAAATGTGCTGTTCACTAGATATTAATATAGTCTTTGTATTGTAATGAAACACTTTACACTGTTACTAAAAGGAAGTCTTGTCACATAAAACACTGTACATCAATAGAACTGTGTTTCCTTTTCTTATTGCATGTAGACGGTTTATCTTAACAAAGCAAGTTCACACATGGCCATGCACAACAGGTACTCAAAAGATGATGATAAATGATGATGTCAGTGGTGCACCTCTATTTACATATTTACCAGACTCCAAATGAACATGTGACCACATATACTGAACTTATTTGCATATAAATGAGGCAATTATATTTTACTAGAGATGACATACTTTATTGTCAGTTTACCATCAATTTAGGGAAAGACATCTTTGGCCCAACTGTCTGGTAAAATCATTTAAAACAAACCTTAATAGTGCTAAGACGTTGATAGATATGAATTAAGTAGCCTTATGTAGGACATTTTTTCATTAGTCATACAAAAAAGGGGACGTGTTGTAGAAGTACTTTGCTCTGCTTTGTATTCCAGTTGTGGATGTGTGAGACATATTTATTGCCTAATATTTATGTAGCAACATAAACACAAGAAAAACACATTAATAATATGAATTTTTGATATATATATATTTATATATAATGCAATAAATTGTGATAAGGTAATTGTTTCAAACACAAGTAAAACAATGAAACATATAAGGCCCATTGTACACACAAAGCAGGTTTAGAGAACAGAAATATGTTTTAGCACTGCACATGCAGAGAACACATGCATATATCAATGAGTGTGATGCTGAGATGTATGCAATTCATTATATGCCACCTTAGCTGCAGAGGGTGATATGGAGTGTTTCAGTGTACACTTAAGGGGTAAGCATGCAAGTTAAGAGAAATGTTGAACTGAAAAATATGCAAGTGCAACTCTTCTAAGTGTATCTACCGGCATCTGCCCCACACAGTATATGCAAAGTTGCTTTTAATCATTATAATGTCATTGGTTACAAAGTATGAGAGCCCTACATATGATGTCTGAGATGATTTTTATGATAGACATCAGTGGTTCTAATGATTTACCCTTACTCTTATCAATACATGTTTTAAAGCTGTAAAATGAATTAGGAGCGCTGGATCCAGACTTAAGAAGGAGCTTGAAATTAAGGCCGTATTCAGAGTACCGTACGTATAACAGATAAGTCCGGTGTTTAGCGATTTTTACTACTGCGCATGCGTCCGGTACTCTGAATATGGGCCTAAGAGAGGAAAGTTACTCCTGGATTAAACCATGTTGATTTCTGGGGAGTCATATTTCATCAGTTGCAACAGTTTTAAAGTTGAAAGGTGGCGTTTCCTATCTCAATTCTAAATAACAGTGTAATAGTAAAGCTGGTCAGTATCTGTGTGCAATAAACAATTCAAAGATATATCCCTGCATGCAAAGAATTTGACTCCCCCTGCAATCAGCATGGTTTTGCCCAGGTGTAACCTTCCTCTTTTATTTTCAGTCTCCTTCTTAAGTCTGGATCCAGCCCAATTATTAGAAAGTATAAATATAAAAAATAATAATAGCTATATCTATGTGCTACATGTAATACAACACCTGCTTATATCAGAAACTAAACCCATTCTTATAGGAAATTTCATTCAATATATAAAGCGTGCATTTATGTTCACAGTTAGGAGCAAAAGCCTAAACAGGAACAAATTTGCACCTTGTATTCTTGCATTCTGTATTGCAGCAAGAGGTGGCAAATAAACAATTTGCTACCAATTTAGCATTGACTTTTTTTTTATTTTTGGCCTATAAGTGACAAAGGACAAGAGGAAAACAGGAGGAGATTTCCACCTGGGCAAAACCAGATTAAATTTCTGGGGGAGCCATAGGGCACAATGTCATGTTAATTAGGTTTCGTTCTATATGTAAGACGGAGGTAACATTACATGTGCATAAATTCTACTATATATGTAAGAAGGAGGTAGCATTAGATGTACATGAATTCCACTCTATATGTAAGAGGGAGGAAGCATTATATGTGCATGAATTCCACTATATATGTAAGAAGGAGGTAGCATTACACGTGCATTAAATTCATCTATATGTAAAAAGAAGGTAGCATTACATGTGCATGAATTCCATCTATATGTAAGAGGGAGATAGCATTACATGTGCATGAATTCCATCTATATGTAAGAGGGAGGTAGCATTACATGTGCATGAATTCCATCTATATGTAAGAAGGAGGTAGCATTACATGTGTATGAATTCCACTCTATATGTAAGAAGGAGGTAGCATTACATGTGTATGAATTCCATCTATATGTAAGAGGGAGGTAGCATTACATGTGCATGCATTCCATCTATATGTAAGAGGGAGGTAGCATTACATGTGTATGAAATACATCTATATGTAAGAAGGAGGTAGCATTACATGTGTATGAATTTAATCTATATGTAAGAAGGAGGTAGCATTACATGTGCATGAATTCCATCTATATGTAAGAAGGAGGTAGCATTACATGTGTATGAATTCCATCTATATGTAAGAAGGAGGTAGAATTACATGTGTATGAATTCCATCTATATGTAAGAAGGAGGTAGCATTACATGTGTGTGAATTCCACTCTATATATAAGAAGGAGGTAGCATTACATGTGCATGAATTCCATCTATATGTAAGAGGGAGGTAGCATTACATGTGTATGAATTTCATGTATATGTAAGAAGGAGGTAGCATTACATGTGCATGAATTCTACTTTATAGGTAAGAAGGATGTAGCATAACATGTGCATGAATTCCACTCTATATGTAAGAGGGAGGTAGCATTACATGTGTATGAATTCCACTTTATAGTTAAGAGGGAGGTAGCATTACATGTGCATGAATTCCACTCTATATGTAAGAGGGAGGTAGCATTACATGTGTATGAATTCCATGTATATAAGAGGGAGGTAGCATTACATGTGCATGAATTCCACTTTATAGGTAAGATGGAGGTAGCATTACATGTGTATGAATTCCATGTATATGTAAGAGGGAGGTAGCATTACATGTGCATGAATTCCATGTATATGTAAGAGGGAGGTAGCATTATATCTGTATGAATTCCACTCTATTATTTCAGAAATTGTGTGCTCCAAAAAAGATTTAGGATATACATTAAGCATAAAATCCATCCTCTAGCTTTTTACTTATCCCTGGCTATCCCCATCATAATAATCATTTTATTAGATGCTAACAGACAGATTTCGACATTTTACATTTGTTAATTAGTAAGCAGCTTCACACATAGTCACTTTTATTGCAAATAGCATTGGATAGGATTATACAATCCAGTGGAACAGTCTGGTGCTTAGCTTTGATCTGTCTAGCGTCCCTATAATTACTCTAGCTTAACAAGCCCAACTAGAAGTAAACTTGGGACAAGACAGAATGACTTTGCTAGGGCGGTATACTGAAGTGATGGAATGCACTCACCAGAACAGCTTGTTATGCACACAAGACAACAATTCATACTAAAATGAAATTAAATATTTATCAAACATGAAGCCTATCTCTCAGGTGGAAAAGAATCCTTGTGGTCTGCTGAAAAGTTTGATCTTCAAACGTTGTGAATGCTGATTTTAATGACTGGGTGAAAGCTGAGGAGATTTTGGCTGAATTTTGGATAAAGATGACAGCGATGGTTCTCAGGTTTCACAGAGCAGACAGAAGGATTAAACCAACAAAGCAACGTCAATGCTCTAGAGTTTCAAAAGGATAATCTTCATTATAGTGATTCACACTCTGACAAAGGTGACTATTACCGATCACATTAGGTTCAACATATTTATCTTATGTTACGAAACAAGATTTATACTGTCTTTAATTAACTATCAAGACTCTTGTTAAAAAATAAAATAAAAGAAAGCAAAAAATTGCATTACATGAAGCTTGATCCTTACGGCAGACACAAATCAAATTTCTAGCTCAGAAAAACAAAATATCAGGGGATTCACTGATGACAGCGATGTAGAATCAAAATCAGGTCCCTCCTGTTGTTTGAGGACCCGGAGAGGTGGCTGCCATATGCTCACTGCTACAAATGGGGCAGGAATGACAGCACAAAAGGAAAGACTACAACAATATTTCCAATATGTTAAGTCCGCTAATGAGAATATTTTTATCATGAGTATGTAGGGGAAAAGAGCGAGTTGTAAATAATGAAATGCAAGTTATAAAACAAACCTTTTATTATTTTAAGGTATCAGCGTGTTCTATTATGACATGTAAACACTAATAGTTCCCAAAGGAACAAAACAATAAAATGTTATCATCACTTTGATTTATTAACTATAGGTTATTTTTTACTTTATTTAAATATGTTATCTATTATTATATTTTTTTTAAATATATAAAAGGGATACAAAAGTAAAGAGAGTGAACAATAATGAACCCAAAGGAACCCCCATTATTTTAAAATATTTTTTAAAGCTGTCCAAATGCAATAAAATCTTTAAAATAAATGTCAATATTTAAAATAAATGTCATCTGGTAATTAAAACCAAAAGCAAACTAATAAAAAAAATTAAATAATAATAATAATAATTTGTAGTATTTCACTAGAGTGTTATAATTAAAGTTTTAATTTATTCATCTAATATTGCCATGTGGTTTAACACCCCCTTTGAGTGCTAACTCACTTCAATATAATTATGATTCTGTATCTAAATATATCAATGCCATAAAAATTGTACTAATGGAGACTCATCCCCCTTGTAATAAATAGCAGCCGGTGACATTAAATCCTTAGCATTTCTAATCAATGTTCACAATTTCCATCTGTAAATATCAGAATTCCATTACCAATTTACGTACCTATGTTATATGTTTAAATTTAATAATAAGGGCCCGGGTCCCCGCTGGATCCAGCCCTCCGTGTGAGCACATGGGAGGCCATTACCTTTGTTCACATGGAGTATGGAGCCAAGGGATCTGTATAGGGCAGCATGCGTAGAGCACTTCCTTCCTGTTTAATTTAAATGTCCCCCCAGCGCTAACACCCATTCACCATCAAAAGAGTGTAGGAATTAACAACAGTTTAAAAGCCTGGATTTGCGGATCCAAATCTGTAATAATAATGCAGCATGTGTGCAACTGAAAATTGCAGGGCGTATTCCAGGATCCAGTCCTACTGTAGCACTGTTTCTATAAAAATGAGAAATTATATATGTTGATAAAGTAAATATTACTGGGTAGTGGGTAGATTATATATATATCAATGGCTATTGACGATTTGCCTGTACAAAACATACAGTATCTATCTATCTATCTATCTATCTATCTATCTATCTATCTATCTATCTATCTATCTAGTAGTTTTTCTGAAGTAACTTCCAAGCCCTCTATTGGATGGATTTGGATAACATCACATCCCAAATTAGGAGGTACAGTCCTCATAGGTGTGCTGGATGAGGTGCTAATTCTTTTAAAAAAGTTTACTGTTACATCCAACTCATTGATAAATTAATATTCTGAAGATTTATACCCAGTAGTGCCGGGTATTTTAGCTAGTAGTCAATAAGTGTTTTTTGTTTTTTTTTAAAATCTGTGAATGGCATGTAAATTGTATTGATTCACCCATAATTTTAGAATTTCCCTCACTGCCCTTTCTTGCAGCTGCCATATTCCTCCATTAAATGCCTATTTATTAACACAAATGTGCTTGCACATCTTTTCTACTTAGAAGTATGAAAATAAAAACACAAAATATGTGATACCTACCCTGAATCAGCCCCATTACTTCCATTAAACGTATCTACAAAAATCAAAATTTTTGCTAAAAAGAGCATAATGTTTTGATTTTTCAAACTAAAATGCTTTGAATTGGATTCTATAAAAATACGAACTGTTCTCCCATATTTATTATGTAGTATATTTGCATAGTTGTTGATCTGTTAAAGAGTTTATACTAAAAATATAGTTTCTTTCTCAGCATAGTAGGTGACTAATTCCATATGACCATCATTTTAAAATATATCTGAAATAAACTCAATACTTGACAATGAGAACAGAATATTTTCCAGTCTATTTTCTGATACCTGGAGCCATTTACGTAAGGACTAAGCCCCATATTTTTTTTCTTTATATAATAATACTTTCAGGCATATGGTTTTGCCAATTTAAATTCATCATTTTGCTTAACTTGGTTACCCAGAATAATAGACACCTGAATAATTAATTATGTAGCTCATTTAACAGGAGACAGAGCTTAACAAATTCCATCCTAGCTCTGTCTGGGTTTGGTTAAGGTCTCTGATTTTTGCTGACAAGTATTATCCTCATTTAGTGTACATTAATTCTAAAATCTGTTCCTCCCATTATGTTCCAAATCACCAGAAAAAAACATATATCTGGAAAAAAATATTTGAAGGGGTCACAATATTTTAGTCAGGTAATTGAATTCCCTTCAAAGTAAAAATACAAGAGGTTGTATCTGCATAAATTCTGCTCTGTATAAGTAAATACACAACTTGATTTAAGATGTGAGGTATGAGGTTTAGCCAAAATGCAAGGTAGACAAAAAGTATTTTTTTTTATGTTGTACCATAGTCCAGACTGTGATGCAGTTAAAGGGCGAAACTTACATAGTGCACTTGGTAGCTGTAAGGAGTAATGGACTGATGAAACAATTTCCACTTAATGAATCAGGAAGCTTAAGTTGTTTATAGACAGATCAATCATCCCAACTGTATTAGAAATCCAGATGGTAGAAAGAACTGGATTATACACAGAATACAATGTGGTATAAGAGAAATCTCTCTCTCTCTCTCTCTAGTTCAGTCCAACACTCTTAGGAAATCTTTTAAATTGGTTTATTTGTGATTTTTCTAAATAAATATTGAACAAATGTTGAAAAAGTGTTATTGGTAAATGACTTTGAGACCTCCACTAGCATTCCAGACCTCCGCACAGAAGAGGGGAGTAAACTACCATGTCACTCTCCTCTCTCGTGTGGACTGATACCACGCGGATGTCTTTAATCCAGCCTCTAATGCTTAATGTAAATGTTTTCTCCACCCTGTCCACCTTGCATAGTTTAGGTGAGCGGAGGGGATGCCCTGTACTGTCATTAGGATCTCCTTGCATGCCGTACGCTATGAGATCCACATAGTAACATATGGCGCACACAGGTGCAGATGTATAAGTTAGGCTTAATTACGCAAGAGTATTGCATAAGAAGCCTAATGTTCACAATTCTGGATTCCTTTAATTGTATTTCACATTCACCTATTTGTACTTGGCTGTTATCTGCTTCCAGTGTCCTTCTACACAGTTGTCCCCGCCAAGAACTAGTTCCCGTCCTCAGATCCCCTGCTGTTGTGTGTCTGATAGAATCACTGAAAGTAATAATACACTGTGATACCATACTATTTTTCAATGATCTCTTCAGGGATATCTGGGTCATTCCATGACAAATAATCACAGCTTCCAACCCGACTATCACAGATTTTCATGAATTGTGGTAGGTTGGTAGATGACATAAAGTAACTTTCATATGTAAAATATTAGCCCTCAGTAATACATTGTATTCACGCAACATGGTGTAAACAGGAGTAACAGAAGCAACAGGTGTAAAGAAAAAATTATATCTCTTGTTTCAATGCAGAAGCTGCAGCCAGACTAGAGCATATCCTCCAATATGACCCATTCCACCAGGTACAATATACTCCACTCTTGAGCTTCCAACTGTCACTCACCGTTTTTAATGAATTAACTGATCTTTGAAAAACATTTTTCCCCCCAACACAGATGGTTACCATAGTAACTGATGGAAACTCAGGACCAGATTTATTTGTACCTGATGGAATGGTTCATGTTGGAGACTGTGGCATTTGAAGTTCAGACTTGTCTTGTAGTGTCTCTCTGTGTTGTTCTTGGTCTGGCTGGAGCTTCTGGAATGAGAACTGGTGAAACAAGTGATATAATGTTACTTTTACTATTGTTCCCAAAGGCTTCTCAAAATGAAACTTAAACCAAAGAGAGCTTGTATTTAACTGCATAACATGACTTAACTTTATGTACAAAAAAATAGGACATTTACTTTTTTAGATATTCAGGGTCAAATGTCACATCATGTGACCTTGAAATCTAGAAATCAATATTTAAATATAAAATAATTTTTTTAAAGAAAACTATGGTCCCATAACTTTAAAACAAGACCAACACGAAAGTTCTACCACAATTAGAAGTTATGATTCATTTTAATTGATCTTGCAAGCATAAATTTTATACTTTTTGTCATATTTGCAACCTTGTTGTGTGAACACCGTGTATCACTGAGGGCTAAGATTTTACATTCTTTATGTTGTCTACTATCATACTAAATCTGACAAAAATCTAAGATGGTCGGGGTGAAAAGTTACTTTTTTTGTGATGATTTGGCACAGAACGACCCAACTGTGAAAAGAATAGTACCTAACAATGAAAGTAAGGAGGGGACATGTTCTATCTGACCATAAAGGAGGAACTGCTTTGTCTGTGAGGATCCATGTGTGTCCTTCTGAGGTACACTAATGAGGGTGATCTAAAGCAAGATAACAGTCCAGAGTGTCTGCGACTGCTCTATTTCTGGTGTATCTATCCTCAGGACTTACTTATACATACGTGTCTGGTGATACACAGTGCTGTCTTCTAGTCATTTCAGTATGTAGGTACAAGAAATAATGCTACTTCTGTCTTATGGACAACTGCCATGTCCATCCACATATGAACAGGAGAGAGAAGATAGAAGCTACAAAGGACAAATCATTGATTTGGGAGAAGAGAGAAGATAGAACCTACAAAGGAGAAATGGTTGGTGGTTTTTGAAACTTACATAGCAGAAAAAAGGCAAAACACGAAGAAGACAGTTTTGTTAGTATTTTGTTTCTTTCTACCTTTGTTAAATAAACCCCTGTATATAAATGCAAAATCTGGGAAGGATAGAGATGCATTGGGACTTAGGGCTAGATTTACTAAGCTGTGGGAAAGGAAAAGAGATGTTGCCCATTTGTTGTTCCTATTACATACTAGAAAATGTCAGCTAGATTAAGATTGGTTGCTATAGGCAAAATCTCCATTTTTGCTTTCCCGCAGCTTGATAAATCTGGCCCTTAGACTTAAGGTGATAACGTCATCCACATAATTCATTCTGCTTCTACCCTCATGAATTTAAAAAAATGATTATATTGTCATAATTCTTGTTCTTTTCATAACAGTAGAACATTTTTTAGGGAAATCTTTAACAATTTTTTCATTTATTTATTTTGTGGATTAAGGTCAATTCTAGTCTTTGAGTTACTCTGTGAATGACCATGATGCCCGAGTTGTGTGTATTTGTTTTCTGGGCATGGGCAGTGCTTAAAAAAAATTCAAACCTGTTAAAAAAGAAACAGAACATAAAAACAAATGTAATTTCCTTATGGTAAAACCCCACACAAATAATAATATCAGCAGTTTGAAGGGAATCTTACCACATATCACATGATGTGCACTTAGCCAGTTATGAGTGTAAAATGGTAAGCTAAGCGCACAAACTGAGGCAGAGCAGCCTGACATTTTATCTGATCAGTCACTGACCTCTGTGGTAGTTTGGGTTGGATTTAGGAAGGAGAGAGCAGAGAGAGAGCAGGCTGGTAAACAGAACACTGTAGGGCAGCCACTAGTGGACAGAGAATGAATTACATGTTTAAAAAAAACAAAACAATTTGTTGAAAGGAATATTGCTAATCCTAGGGTGCACCCCTGCTTTAGCATTGTGTTCGGAAGGTAATACGTTACTGCAATGGTCCAATATATGTTGTAGAGCATCGTCTGTCACCGATTTACAGGACTTAGATATGCCCAGTGGCTGGTGTAAGCATTTAGCCATATGGTTACACCTGTGCCAAGTCTAGAATGGGCTCATTTGCATGTGCATGCCCTTACTGTGCATTGTACATCCCACTTCCTCTCTTACAAGGAATAACCCTCCGAACACAAGCTGTCATAGTCGTGAGCTGCAATCGGGTCTAAATTGCTGTTACTGTATACACAGTGCTAAGGTACACATAGATACGTTATGGCTTAAAGTACCTTCAAGTCTCGGTCAGGCCTTTATGTTTTCACAACATAATACGCAATAATTCAAATAAGGCACAATGTTGTTGTTTATTACTATTTTTATTTCAGATATCTACACCTTTAAGAATAATGGATCCCCGTACAAGCGGAACTACTTCGCAATGTAGGCAAAGTTACGACAGTGCAATCCTATAGGCATAGGACACTCCCTAACATGTACAGCACTTATGTACACTAGACCCTACCTTAACTGCTACACACTTTCCCCACGCACAATGGTAATGTAAACAATCCCTTATTGTATGATTTAAATACCCCCCTGACCATGCGGACACATGGTGGATTGTCCTTTCACACTGTCAGAAGGTCACTGTTAGGTTTTTATATAGCGCTATTAGATTACGTAGCGCTTTACCGAAAATATTTCACATTCACATCACCCTGCCCCATTGGAGCTACATACTAAGATCCCTAACACAGACATACATACATTCACACATTGGGCCTGATCGCCGTAGGTATGGCGGGCGTATGCGTAAGATTGGCATTTCTGCCGATCTTCGTAGTTAGGGAACTGTTGCATAGTTATAGTGAGGGAGGCGTTCTTCGCTGTAACTACACAACCGTTACGGAAGAAAGGTGGGGAAGGTAAGTAAACGAGAGGGAGGGCAGGTTAGGCCAGTTACGACCCTGTAGCCGGCATAATTACCTGTTGTTATGCCGGCTGAAGTTAAGGTAGCCTTCAGCCGGTGTAACAGTAGGTAATTACACCGGCCATTGGGGGAGTGTTGGGGAAGTGCTCCAGAGCTACGCTGGCCATACTTAAGGCCAGCAGGCCAGCCTAGCTCTGGATCAAGCCCATTAGGACTAATTTATTCAGCAGCCAATTAACCTACCAGAATATTTTTGGGGTGTGGGAGGAAACCGGAGCATCCAGAAGAAATCCACACAGACATGGGGAGAACATACAAACTCCACACAGATAAGGCCTAGTCCAGGAATCAAACTCATGACCTCTGCACTGCGAGGCACAAGCGCTACTCACTGAGCCACTGTGCTGCCAACACATATGTTTGTAGCGTGTTCCGAAACGTAACCAATATGTGCATGTAAGAATATACTGGAGTGTGGAAATTGGCTGTTTTCTGTAATTCTGGATCCAGTCCAATGAATGGGCGATGGAGGATTCACCTCAATAAATTATTACTGAATGATGAATTGATTTGGACATTTTTCTATGTATCACAGCTTTAGCCCTGGTGCTACAACTCTCTCAATCTTAATATACTAAATAAAAAATATTTTATTTACTTTGTATAAAGCCAATAGTTTCCTAGTATAAAAGCTGTATGTGCCATTTCCAACCATAATCTATGAATATTTTAGCACATATGTTCTCAGTGGGATGTATTATCATACTGATATAAATAGAATTAATGAGCAGTCAACCTGCCACATGTCATGACATATGACAGGGCAGCTAGAGCAGGAAAATATTTTTTGTGTGGTTCACATCAAGGTTTCCTTCTATATTTTGATATTATTCACGCTGTAACCCAGCTATTGTTTACATCTGCAGAACAATTCTTTTCTGAACCAATTACATGCTAGATGATCATACTGAAATACAGCAAAAATCTGAAGAGGGACAAAAATCAAACTCTTATAAGTTCCTTGTGCTTGAGATGGCAGATAGATGTATTAAGGCTGCAGAGTGGTACAGAGAGGCACAGTACATGAGCAAAGGTGCAGGAATATTGAGTGTGACTTTAGTAAAGTGGCAAAACATAGGACTTGATCCAGAATAAATAGCATACTACCTAGGGTCATCACAAAATTTTTGTTGGGAGGGCAAGAATTTTAACTCTACCCTTGATGCACCCTCTACCCTTGGTGCCCCCCTCTCACCTTGGCACCCTCCTCTCCCCTTTGTGTACCACCATTCCCATTTGCAAACTTAACCTGCTGAAGCTCTTCTTCTCCTCACCTTCGCGGCGTGCGCTCTCTCCGCTCACTGAATGACACTGATGTGACCATGGGGTTACACCAGCAGCACTCAGATGGGAGGGATCTGCGGAGGAGGTGGAGAGGAGATGCTGACAGAGGATTGCACTGTCTCTGTGCAATCCTTTGCTGGCGCCCCCTGCTGTGACACCACTGGATGGCACCCCCTTCATATTTTTGTGTCCCTTCACCCTCTCCTCTATTCCAATGCCTATGATACTAACGTATGCAGGATAACGTATGAAATTTGCTATCAATAATTCAGCATGCAGGAGAACAGGGCACTCTTCTACGTGCGAATGGTGGATCCACTGCCAGGACTCTACCTTAAGTATTCCACATGCATCTCTGCAACAACAACAGCAGCAACTCTGAGGTGGGACAAACCTTATTACATGTGAGAAGTGCAACTGTATTTACATTTTTCTGCATACAGGGAAATATACTTTGCTTTTGATCATTTAGGGCCAGACCTCTGACCTGCACGATCCTTAGAGATGAGCTAAGAAGCATTGAATGATTCTGAATGATTGCACATTGGACATTTGTCTCCCCCTGCAGTTCAGCATGGTGTCCCCCAGGTATAGCTTTGCACGTATTTTAGATAATAATAAACCCTAAGGGAAGAAATAGGGGAAAGAATAAAATAACGACATTTTAAGGACATATCAAGTTTATTGCAATATTTATTTGGAATGATATTGTCATGTGTAATGTCCTTGTGATATTTGATTAGTCTGGTCTTCCCTGAGTATAAGGTTAAGAATAGAATGTATGCGAATCCGCTACAATATGATTGCACCCTGAAAATATGTCCACAGAAATGAAACCAACAGACGTTACTTATATGCGTATCAGTGGCACACCAGGGGAGGTGTTCTAGTTGGCCAGAAACCCCTGCACATTGAATATTCACATTTTTTTTTACAAAATCCCCAAAAATGTTAAATGCGAAAAAGGAGCTTGGGGCAGACTGACAGAGTAAGATAATACTGGCTTGTGTTACAAGAGGGAACCAGGTGGGGATGGTGAATGGGTCACAATGCACTGACACAATGAGCTCTACTAATGCATTGTATACTGCTATTGCTATTAGATCTGTTCCTTCAATATAAAACTAGTATTTTAATGTGTGAAAGAAGTAAATTATAAATCACCTAAAAAAAACATCAAAAACAAAACTTGTAAGAACCAAGCACTGTCTCTGTGCAATCCTCTGCTGGCGCCCCCTGCTGTGACACCGCTGGATGGCACCCCCTTCATATTTTTTTAGGGGGGTCAAGAACAAAACAAAAACAAAACTTGTAACAACCAATGGTGAAATAAGCAGCTGATAACCAATCCAAAAGGTAGAATTTTTATTATTTTCAAATTCTACATTAACTTTCTGCTTTCGTAGAGAACATTAATGGATTTCTTAGATGTCTTGTCAGATAGTATGACCATATTATCAGTATTGTCATTTTACATGTTTTTTTTATTGTTTTTTTTTGTTATAGTGCTATCATATTACAAAGTTATTTACAATTTTAAGCAAACCATCACATTAGCCTGTGCCACATTTCCCTAACATACACACACCGACACACACCCACACACACCCACACACACACACAATCTAGGGGTCATTTTAGTTTTGATCTGGGAATGGCACATAATATAAAATATGTGGAGTATATTAGGGGTCTAGGATTGGCATATGAATGCCATATCCAGACCCCTAATATACCCCCCATGTATTAAATGCATTGGAAACTCAATTTTCAAAATCCTGCGTTTGCCACTGTGTATGGGGCTCAAACAGAACAACAATTGCGTTCATTTTGCCTTTATCTGCTTTTCACCATACACTGAGACAGACTTGGTCCCAGTTTAATATTTATATAACCATCTCTTAATTACATTTGGCAAATAAAAAAAAAATGGCATTATAGTCCACTGTATTTTTTAACATTCATTTCTATTATTCATTTTGACTTTGACGTCTCCAAAAATATGAAATCCATTTAAAACATTTTATTCACTTAAACTTATCTAATTTCACTTAGAATGACAGAACCGTGGAGATAATGCATGTTCTTACTTCCCGTCAAGAATGTCATTTGGTCCAGAAATCGGTGCCAACTCAGTGGTAGTAATTGTGTAATCTCACATTTTCCAGACATTTAAAAATGTCTTTAAAGGGGTCTTGGCATGACATTGAAAATTTGGTTTTACAAGTGATAAAATAAATTAAGAAAACTGTAAATTGCTTGTGATTAGTAAAATATCTGATGTGTTATTGATTGCATTTTAAATGTATGTGTATCTTAAATGAATATGTTTAATATCAGAAATATGAATAATGCTGACATTAAGGTGGCATTGGACATAAGCATTAAATGATATCAAAATTAATCTTATTACATTAACAAATGCTTTATATAATAGTATCTTGACATTAAAGATAGAGCAAAATTACAATTTTTTCCAAATGGATAATGAAATACTTTTAGCTCCTCCTCTGATGATCCATTGGTCAGACAACCTCTTGATCTGAAAATACCAGGTCTGTCACAGTGGACCTGATTCACACTTAAGAATTCTTAAGATTTTAGGTGCGTATATTTAAGAATGGATGCACTGCGCATGCGCAGTAACTTTTATACGCTATTTGCGTTGGACTTAAGTTCGCAAATTCCGTGCTTATACACTACGATCTTAAGTAACTAAGCAGATATGAAGATTTGGGTGGAGAGAGACATTTAAATGACCAAATAAAGGCGCGGTTATGCAGTTAAGTTCCTAAGTAGACGTACTAGATACGAAGATTTGGGTGGAGAGAGCCAAATGAAGGTGCGGTTATGCAGTTAAGTTCCTAAGTAGACGCCCTTCGCATTCAAATGCGAACCTACAGTTAAGGGAGACCTATGGCACTGGGGCGTGCCGAGGCAGTTTCATTGCTATTAGTTGCGTATATTTAGCAACCTATCGCGTTCTTAAGTGTGAATCAGGTCCAGTATGTGTATGTAGCCATGTATGTGTATGTAGCCATGTTACACTCTTCAGTCACAACTCACGGAGTAAGTAATGTTATGATTTCAATATATTGCATAAATTAATCAGTTATAACAAAACATACTTTGTTTTAGGAACTGTCATAGTTACATATGTTGGCAAGGCTCTTCTGTTACACATTTGTATACATAAGAAACTATTCAAGGACAAGGAGGTCTGAAATGTTAATTATATATGTTGCTGTTACTGTAAGTCATACACCTCATGGAATAACTTAAATAAATTTAGCACTACATACATGATTTATTTAGAAATAAATATGTGAACTTAACAACCAGAAGTCAGATTTTTGTTTCCATTGTTAGTTGAAGTTCTGAAGAAAAGCCACAAACTGTAAGAATGAATAAGTTTCACATTTTGGGGAAGCTATGGAACATTTTGTAATGTCAGACTGAACCTAAAAACCACAAAACATCATAAAACTGTAATTTTGTAGAGGAAGGTATGATGGATGATCAGTGGGACCTACATATTCCAAAGAAAAAAGTAATCTGTTACACAAAATGAGTTGAAGAAATCCAAAATCCTTTTTTTTTTTTTCATTTGGAAGACATTCTGAACTCATTAATTCCGAGGCTCCTACACATCCTTTTGCAGGATGAACACTGTATAACCTGCAGATGGTATATATAGTCTATAAAACGATTCTGTCTTTATGACAAAAAAATAAGTCACTGTTTAAAAAAGGTTTCTTAATAAAATATTTGTGCTAGGAAGTGTGGAGGAAAAGGAGCAAGGAGAAGAAAAGAGTTACTTCTGAAGTTCTGAAGATAAACAAATACAAAAACACAATTTAGAAATATAACTGTAATAAATTGCAGGGCAGATTTATCAATCCCTATGTTGTGCCATATCTGACACAGACACACATACTGTTACGAGAACGGTTACCAGGGTGCGGAGTCTAATTATCGGGTGGTGTTCACCAGGGACCCTGATGGTGGGGATGGAAAAAGTTTTTTCATTATAAGCCTGGGAGTGCCTCTTTTGCTTTTGATATTGGCACAGCTGTTGTGTTATCCTCTAGTTTAGTGCACTCCAGCAAGTTGGAAAAGATTTTTACGAAGTGTCACGTCAC
>WWET01000516.1:173037-189764 GCA_011038615.1 Limnodynastes dumerilii
CTTTGCATGCAGGGATATACCTTTGAATTGCTTACTGCACACAGATACTGACCAGCTTTACTATCACACTGTTATTTAGACTTGGGCTGGGAAACATCACCTCTCAACTCTAATACTGTTTGCAACAGATGAAATATGACTCCCCTGCAATCAACATGGTTTAGCCCAGGAGTAACTCATTTCAAGCACTTACTTAAGTCTGGATCCAGCCCATTTTTCACAGTTGTGGTAAATCACATTACCTCAATTTTTACTCACATTTCCTCAGGATGCAAGGCTACACAAGCAAAGCAAAGACCTATCTTCAACATGTACTGTATTATTATTAAAAAAAAAACCAAAGATTTTGTGACCAATCTCTAATGATTCAGTGAAGATGATGCTAAATGACCCTCTCAGTGCTGAAAGATCCATGCAGCATTTGCAAATGTTATTGTGCTTCTAAAAAGCAAAGCAGACAGGGAAAACTGATTAAAATTGATAAAACACAGCAGGAAATGTATATAGTTGACCACAAGAAAGTTTTTATTACAAGATGCTTTCAGACAGCATCATTTTTTTTGTTCTTAGCTCTTAACTTTCAAACCAATCACAGCAGTCATTTTACAAATAAAATAAATACATGATAATAAGTGTCTGTTGCCGGATTACATATTTCATGAGTAACTCACACAAATCCCGTCCAGGTTTTTATTCCATAAAATTGGACTAAGAGAAAGGCAAACTGAATAGAAAGTTACTGTATATTGAGCCAAAGTTTGAAATAACTGACAAAAAAGGGAAAAAGACTGAATACATGGAACATATGTTACTGAATGACTTCCCCATCCAATGGTTTCCTGTGCTTTACAATAAAAGTGGTTTTGAAACATGCATGCAGCCAGCTGTGGGGTGGAATGCCCGACATATGTTCCTACAGGAAGACTCCGTTATTGTCCGTGTAAATATGAATCAACCCCAAAGAATTGTCCATCCTTTTGATGAGCTGTCCTTTAAATTCATGCTTTTTTTTTTTTTTGCAGGATAGAAGACAGCTGTTATATTCACAGGATGATGATGTTAAGCTTTCAAAAGTAGTGTGAGTAATCCAACACAAAGACAAAATAAATAACTAAAGTCTAGCATACACATCATAAACAATAGAATACTAACCTTTTGTATCGCTTACATTTGCGCATTCATAGACAAAGTTTATGTCATTCTAGAATACGCAAGGATTTCTTTCATCGTGTATTTTACATCAACACACTTGTAGCCAATAACCCATACAGATTGGCAAAGTGCCGATTTTTTTTTCTCCTCATGAAACAAAAGTCTAATTTAGGCATATTTTTTTTTTAATCTTAAAAGACATGCAATGCATTGCTCTAGGGTGTTGATTTACAGCCTATACATATTGCGGTTTAGTAACTGCTTTATCAGATTTTGGACCACGCTACTGAGATTTGAAGCTCTTGCACTTTGGCAAGGAAACCTAGCTTTGTCAATGGGAGAAATGTTCTCATACTAAGCTATACAGTCAACAACATTCACCTTCTCTGAGTCTTTTGGCACACAAGGCTGTTAATCCGTAGCTCGTGCCAATATTTTGTTTCTCAAAAACACTCAAGGATGTTTACTGGGAAACAAGCTAGAGATCTGGGAAACAAGCTAGAGATTAAAAATTGCCAAATGATATATATAAAAAAAAAGCAAAAAAAAAAAAAGCGGGGGAAGAAAAAGTAAAATGAAAAAAAAAAAGGAAGAAGAAAAGGAGACTGTTTTATAATAAGGTTACCAGATGGTTTAGGGCCATCAAAGACAGCTGAGCTTGTTATGGTTCATTAACTTCTATCCTACTGAATTCTGGAAGTTGATGTCCTTCTTGTCTTAAGGAGATAAAGAATGAGGGCTTAAAAGCATGAAAGTTAAAAAGTCATAACAGACTCCCTAGTTATGCCGTGGAATTCTAAGACGCAACATCTTATCAATAGTACGCAGCAGATTTTTAATGTCAATTCACTGTATTCCAGATGTAAGAAGGTGCAGCTTTATCTACAGTAATGAAATGAAAGGTGTATGGTAAACACATGTTGTGTGTGTGTGTATCTAGCAATACAGTATTAAATGGAATATCAGTTACGTATCAGTTATGTACACAAGGGCTAATTTTGACTACTTAGGACTTGAACCGGTCTATGACATATGCCTGATAGCATAACTTATCTCTGCGGACTTTCTTACTAAGGAAGCCCTATGGAACTCTTAAGTGCCATCAGGTTCCTACAAATGGGGGTGGGTTGAAGGGCAGTACGGGTGAGTTAAGTACGGATCTGTCTGCACCTAACTTGCTCTTAATTGAGCATATGGTCCTTTGGCCCTGATCCAGACCTATGCTCGGCTGTGTTTTTACGATGGGCGTAAGTGTAAAAACCGCCATTTGTACTTATTGCGCATGTGCGGGGCAGATATTACGCTCATGTTATGCTTCGAAATTCTGAGCATATGGGCCTTAATCATAACACCTTCGTATATACATTCGAGGGGGCGTGTCTGCCATACGAAATCCGTAAATTCACACGGGGTGAGGCATTTAAATCGTACAGTATGGGCGCGCTAAGCGGCGTAACTACGTATCGAGCTTACGGATGCCCCCGCAGTTACGATCAGAAGAGTTAGGGTAGGGTTTGCTGGGTGTAAGAAGGCAAAACTAAGTATGACCAAGGGGAGTGCCGAGGGTAGTGCATAGTAGGCTCGCTACGCACATGAGCGCTTCATGAGCATAGGTCTGGATCAGGCCCTTGTCACCAATTTGAGATATATACATAAAGTATTTTTTACTATTGCTTATTGTTTTAGTGCTTGAATTGTAGACCTGTTTTGTATTACTAATAAATGTACTCCCAATGGTGTGGCCGATCTGTGTGCTCCACTGTGCAATCCCATGCAGTCCAGACCTGAACGTGTCACTATACTACTTGCATTCTGAAGGATGTTTTTTGGGTGGAAATGGTTGGATGCACGTGGTCAAAGTACAGTAAGGTCTTACCACACAATTGCACCTCTGCCAGACCTGCATGCAGGCATAAGGACACACAGTTTTATAGCAAAACATTTGCACAAACCACAAGTCAAGCTCATTTTTTTCACGTTTGTACTTTTAGTTCATTTGAATAGTTAATAAGTTGCTCGCACAGAGCATAATCACCATTTTCACAATATATAATGGTGAAGGGGGGAGTTGTCGATCTGATAAGCTGTTTTTCGGCTGCCTCTATTTAGAAAATACCACTAACGCAAACACTTTATGAATGGTTAAACAAGACGATCACCTCCTTATCTCAGAGCCCTCAGCCTGCCCTGTCTTTTGCCGCTCTCTGTGACCGATGTCTTGTGGGCAGCAGGTCATCCTTACATAGGAAGCTGATGTGACAAAGGCCCTCTTATGTCACACGTCCCTTTGTCCATAGTTACGCTGATGAGCTGATAAACTGTGTTTTTACGATTACGGCGATCATAAATAGTGGACGTAGCTCTGGATCTGGCCCTTTGTCACATCCTAACACAAGAGTGTGAAATAGGTCGTGGAAGATGAACCCTCTGGACTTAGGTAGTCCTTCATGCACCCAGATTTGAATCAGACGTGACTGCATGTGTGGCACCCCTGCACTGTTAGAGCCATAGATCAGTGTTCCCTAACCTCAGTCCTCAGGGACCAGTAACAGTGCATGTTTTCCAGGTGTCACTGCTGGAGCACAGGTGTGTTCATTACTAACTGTCACATTTTAAAAGCTCCACAGGTGCTGCTCATTATATCACTTGTGATTCTTTAAGGAAACCTAGAAAATATGGACTGTTAATGGTCCCTGAGGACTGACATTGGGGAACACCGCTATAGATGACAGGTTAGCGTGTGGGACGTTGCTAGGCAGCTGGTGAGATTTGAAATGAGGAGCTGTCTCTAGAAGCTTCTGGGGGGAAAGTTTCGGAGGTGAATGTGACTGTTGAGAGTTCAGTTGGTGACAGCAGTTGGTAGGAGAGGAAGTGACAACAGGGCTGATTGAGTAAAGTGACAGTGGTGTGAGGAGAACGAGAGACATCAATACAGAGACGGAAGAGAGTGACATTGGTCAGAAGAGAAGAGACAGCAGAGCAGTTTGAGATATAGTTGGTGTGAGGTACCGCAGAGACGTTGTGTGTCTGTGAGAAGAGAGTGTACTGAGGGGAACAGGATCAGAAAGACCGTGTTATTAATCATGGAGAGATAGAGAAATAGAATCGGAGAGTAGAGAGAGAGTTTGGGAGACAGTGACATCGGAAAAGGTAGCGGTGAACAGAGAGAGAGGTGCTAAAGGTCGGAGGCAGTGTGGGAGAGCCTGTAATAAAGGAGAGACATTGCAGACAGTGATAACATCGGGAGAGGTTTTGAGGGGTAAAGTGTAAGCCTTGGAGTTGGTGATGAAGCTGTGAGGAGTGTGAGAGGCAGCTGAAGTGACAGCTCAGTAAAAAAAGGCTTAAAAGTGAACTTTCTATAATTTATTGTGAGACGTCAATCCCTCAGAAAAGACGTTAAAGTACTATGCTCCTCCATGTGAGAAATATTTAGAAAGGTGTTCAAAGTTATAATATAAACTGTTAATGGACAATCTTTATTGAAAAACAGTGTCAATAATAGGAACTATTTTGTGAATAAGACTTACTAATAAGAATGTGTTTTGCTGAATGTATGCATGATTAATTCCTTTAAAGCCTAGCTGTTGGTAATTGTATGTAAAGTAGAAAGAAGGTTGAAATGCATCACTATGATTTAGCTCTGTGATTAGTAACTTTATAAAATATGTTTTGCTAATTTATATAGATTTATGATAAGGAGTTTAGAAGATGATTTCTTAAGTTTGGAAGTATTCTATGTGATATATAAGAAAATTGCTACTACTGAATACAAATATTTTACATTCTCTGTCTTGAAAATTGCTATTTCTAATTACAACAATTGTACATGCTCAATTCTGTGATTTCGCTAATTTCTCTGCTCATCCTTAACTGAATTTAATAAGTAAAGATGAAATATTTATTAAAACTAAATTTATTTTACTTAAAGTGATTCTGAGTTTCCTTACATTGCTTAGATTCTGAGTTTCCTTACATTGCTTACACCTCTCTGCCATCCACCATACCATCATAAACCTGTCGCCCTTACCACCCGGGTATCACACATGGTCTTCAGGTCTGAGCATTCAGAGTAGAAAATCCTGATAAGAAATATCACGCCAGCTAGCATACACTGCTAACCTCTTTATCGGGCCCATTATATCCCAGTTATTTTCACAGTTCTATTGAATACATATTTAAACCTTACACATTAACAATTGTGTAAATTGGTTGTAGTGGTTCCATGTACTGCTATGTGCTCACTGACCTTAATAATATATTGTAATCATTCTGTCTTGTGCAAACAGGTTTAAAATAGATGTAATTCATCACGTAAACTTTTTATGAGTGTATGTAGGTTTCCTTGTCTAAGTTGTTTATTGTCATTTGTGCCTCTTATTTATAACTAATATAATGGGGGGGAAGGAGATATGCCACATTTAAGATCTGCATTGTGGAAAACTCCCCAAACCTCTGCATTTCATTCCCCACACACCCTTACATCAATCAGATTATCGCCTTTATAATGTGAAGCACCCCATGATTACAAGATTGTTGTCTTGGTGTATTGGAGTCGTCTCTCCTTAACAAAAATCTATGGTGTTGATGTTCTGTTCTCATTAAATCAAAATTAGTATAAAATATGGATCACATAATTATCTCCCTTCAATTCAATTTACATGCAATCGAAAAAGAGAGATCATCTCCTTTCTACTATGACGTTAAATATGGAAAATCTGCAATAAAAAAAAGAGCAAAACAACCATAGAACGAAACTAAAAATGTTGGGCCAGATCCAGACCCCTGCATGCTTTTGGTATGTGCAGTGGTCTGGCAGTACAAACGAGAGAGGGAAGTGGACTCCCCCTGTCACTCTCTCTCGTGCGGGCTTTATGGCAGTTGCGCTGCTATTAGGCTGCCTCAATTAAAACGTACGGATCAGCAGTCTGTGTGACCGCTGATCCACACAATTGTGGGAAACCCATCCCACACTGTACTATTTACATGCATTCCCCGTGCCCACCATTCCGTGCAGAGAGGAAGCACAGCCCCTTACTGAGGATTTTCTATCGTACTAAATGCGTAACGTCTGGAGGGTGCATGCAGTCAAAACACCCCACTTACACATGCAAGTCTGGATCCGGCCTGTTGACTTGATTGTGTAATTATCCTTCTGTGGTTTGACCAGTCTATACTCTGTGGTCTAGATGTTTATACTATGTACAACTCTTGTTGTTTTATTTGTGACCTTATCTGCTGTGCCACTACTTAACACCTAATAAGACTCCAAAGCGGCAGCTGTTTGTAACATAAAAATATAAATAGGTATTTTAGTATCTGGGTCAAGAAGGAAAACCAGTCCCCCTCTAGGCTTCAATGATAACCAGACTGGCCCAGATCCAGACCCAATAACGACAGCTAACATACACATGCTGCATGCAGAAATCTGGCTGTGGAGACACACTGCACATGTGCGGGGGAGATGTTACGCATTGTAACACTGATCATACGTACTTGTACTTAACTCCTTATAAAAAGGGCGTGACATCCCTACGCAAGGCGATTATACGCATTGTGGGCAGAGAGGGAGGTATTTAAATTGTACAGTATGAGCGGGGTTAGGCACTTACATACGACAATGCGAGACGTATGACCAGAGACACGCAAAGAAAAGTTAAGGTAGGGTTTTGAAAACGTAAAGCAGCTAAGTTATGTGCATGCGAGGGGAGTGCATAAGCCTTAGTAGTGGTAACTCGGGTACGCTTGCGTACATAAAACAATCTTAAGTCTGGATTTGGCCCATTGGGCCGGATCCACAACAACGTACATCGGCGGAAATACGTCCGTCAGATGCCGAGGTCAACTACTACGCATGCGTAGTAACTATTTTACGTAATCTACGTATCGTTTTGTTACGTCTTAAAGACCGCATACTATAACACACACATAAATATGGCCCTGTCAGTGATGTCTGCACTGGGCTACAGAACCTATGTCCAGTTCTGACTTCTGTATGACTCAAAGCTCCTGGTCAATTCCCCCTGGAAAGGCCTCCCTCCGCTTGCATGTGATTTTCCTTGTGTTTGTTTGTGACCCCTGTTTCGTTGCTTACAGCTTGCAAGCCAGCATTTTAATTCTCCATCTTGGGATCCAGCATTTGCATTCTCCAATCTGAAAACCAGCATTGGAAAACCCCAGGTGGATATTCCAGAAATATGCCACTCCTGCAGTTCCAATCTGCTTCTAGTTATATCCTTGCAGTTCAGTCTGCACAATTCTCCTGCAGTTCTATTCTATATCAGTATTAAAAATGGCCTTTCCAACATGAAATGATTACCTATATTTCTGAAGAGTCTTGTTCTATGTCCTTATTAAAAATATGGGAATACAGGAGTAAGCGCATAAATATCTCTATCTCTCCCTCTTTCCTAATAGTGATTTTCACTTAGTCATTTTAAGCAAAACATATATTTACTAAATGATTTCCAAACACTAATAAAGAGTTGCACCAATTATTGCTTTTCAGCTCCTAGCAATCTGCTTGAATTAATAAATCCACAAAAAAAAATCACACTGCAAGTACTAAACACTTTGCATAATGATGTAAAGCCATATAAGGTGAGTGTCCTAACAACAAATTGTAAATATACAGCAGTAAGTCTGCTCACACACTGCGTGCGCGCGCTCCAGCACTCTGCGTGTGCACGAACTATGAGAATCACGCGTCACGTGCTGACCGATCGTCCAATCAGAGCCACTTCCGGCCATATCCCCTACCAATCCATTATCCGCGTTAGACAACATGGCGGCGCCGTAGTTGAAGGCCGAGGTGTTGTTGTTACCGGCCGTCCCGTATAACCAGGGTGACTCACGGAGAACATGATGAGCCGTCGGAGGGTGCCTGCACACAGGTCCCGACAGACAGCTGAGACAGTGGCCGAGGATGTCAGAGAACGGAGAGCCTCCAAGGAGGAGTCCGGAGACTCTGACAAGGAGACCCCAAACAGGAGCAAGGCCATTAAAAAACTGCGCCGCAACGACAGGCCTCGTGTAATGAGTCCGAGCTCTCCGTCCGTGCCCTTCGGGAGTGACAGAGATGAGGGTAAAGGCCGGATCAGGCTGCTGGGCTATGCTCATCCAACATACAGGGCTGCAGCTGACAGTCACCCCAAACTTAGAAAAATAAACATAATGTTTAATAGTATCTGCATAATATGGATTGCAAAACTCTCAGTTACACTTATATAACGTGCAGGAAGCTTCATAAACACACAAATGCAAATAAACAATCGAATCACTCATGTTTCATTTTACGGATACAAATAAAGGCTGATCCAGAGCTGCACTTACACCTTTTTTAGGTGTAAGTGTAGACCTGAGCAATATCATGTTAAACTACAAGGAGGGGAGGCAAATTTAAATTGTGAGAGCAGCATTAGATTTGAGAGGTGAAATTGATTCGCTCAACTCTAAAACTCTAATTTATAGATTAAATATAAAGCTATGCAGTATTTAAATTGTATGTGCAAAAGTAAAGTATTTAGTCTGCATGCCAAAATATTAAAGATTATGAGCACCTCTTGCATTGCAACAATGGTTTAGGACTAACCTGTACTTGCAATCTCATGGATTGCTAACAGCTGTTTTACATTAATTCTATGTACACATTTATTACAAAATAAAAGTACACGGCTGATTTTTTTTTCTGACAGCAGTATTCGAAACAAGAAGATCCTTGTATATCTTGTTGCTATAAATGCGACAACTTGGTTTAGCAAAGAGACATTTTTGCAATAAGGGTGAGGGTTGTCAATTAAATTAGTGGATGAGCCTTGCATCAGATAGGATGGTTCACATGGTACGTTACCTAACGCCATTAATAACCATTTATCTGGATAGCATACTGGTGATTAGGACTGTATTCAAGTTATGAAACTAGTTACTGTATTTTAGGCATGTGTTTTTGAAGTGTTGACTGTTTATTTCTTACTATTATACTTAGCTGTAGGAATTCCATGCCAAATCATCACAAAAAAGTAACTTTTCAACCCGACTGTCTCAGATTTTCATGACATTTGGTAGGATGGTTAACAACATAAAGTAACTTTCATATGTAAAAATTTAGCCCTCAGTAATAAACAGTGTTCATGCAGCAGGGTTACAAACATGACAAAAAGAGTACAATTTATGCTTCCCTGGTAAACTAAAACAAATCATAACTTTGATTCTGATTGTGGTAGAACTTTCATGTTGGTCTTATTTTGAAGCAAAGGGACCATAGTTTTCATAAAAAAATGTTTTATATTTAAATATTGACTTTTTCATTTCAAGGTCACATCATGTTACATTTGACCCTTCAATATCATAAAAAGTGTATGTTAATTTTTTTTTGTCCATAAAGTATGTTTTGCAGTTAAATACAATTTCTCTTTGGTATAAGTTTCATTTTGTGAACAGAAGTAAAAAGAATATAAAGTACAGCAGTATACCCTCCAACATGACCCATTCCACTGGGTACAAAGTACTCCGACCTTGAGCTTCCAACCGTCACTCACCGGTTTTAATGAATTAACCGATGTTTGAAAAACATTTTTTCTCCAACACAAATGATTACCATAGCAGCTGATGGAAACAAAGGATCAGTTTTTGTACCTGGTGGAATGGTTCATGTTGGAGACTCTGTGGCAGTTGAAATTCAGACTTGTATTTAATCTATAAATTAGAGTTGAGCTTTGAAACTTCACCTTTAAATTCTAATTCTACTTTCACAATTTAAATTTGTATCCCTTTGCAGCTCAACCTGGTATTGCTCAGGTCTACAACACTTGCACCTAAAAAAGGTATAAGTGCAACTCTGGATCAGCCCCATGTTCTGTAACATTCTTGTGGGACTAAAATTATTGTGTGTTTTTTTTTTCTTAAAGTAGGACTTTATAAATAGTATTAAATAAATAAAGGATCTGGAAATATTTAATGTGTCATTATTGTTTCTACAGAATTGTGTTCAGACAATAAGACTCCACGGAGATTGTCTAAATGCAAGCCTTGGACTTCAGTAATCAACTCCCCATCTAATGACGCAGAACAACAGCAAGAGATTTTTTGGGACGCCCATTCACCAGCACCATTTAAATTGGGTAACAATTTATTATTATTGTATGTCACTTATTGTACATTCTTACAGAGGTTGTCTTTCATTTGCATAGAATGGATAATGTGACAATAAACATGTCTTTACCTCGTAGAAACTGTAAATGTTATGTAAACAGCTTTCCCTAGATGCATATATCCATTTATATGGCACTTTGAATAAATCCTGGTGAGTTTCATAAAATAAAAAAAATAAAGATTTTTTTTTCCCTCTACACTTACAGATAAACATTGCTTCTAGATCTAATGCAACCTACAATGTTTGCAAGAGGTGTTTTTTTATATTAAGATATGATTGTGTCTAAAAGTAAGCACAGTGTTTACACGATCCAGACATCTTATGGTTACAACATAAAATGTTCACTGAAAATACATATTTAGTTCTGCTCAAATGTATCTGTCGTGTGATTTACTTTTTGTAATTTTTTTTTTTCTTCAGAGCATGGAAAGAAAAAACAGTCTGCAAGCAAATGCACCGTTGACATTTCAGATATTGTTAATAGAATTGCTCCAAAGGTAACTTCAATACTTCATTTTTAATAATTGTACTATTTAAGTGGATTGATTTTTCTTGCTAGCACTCCTAATGCAAAATAAGCCAGGCACATCATTTTGATTGTTTAAAAGAGGAAAATGTGTTGTGTTTACTGGTGTGGGTTTTTTTTAATGATTATTGGTTAAATAAAACTCAACTAAATAATGATTATTTGTAAGAGCCATTAGAACATTAAGTAGCGTTGTCTAACTTCATTAATTAGGGCCTTAAATGAATAAAATTAACAAAATGTAATAAAGCAGAGAGACTATGCTGGTTGCGAATTTTGGGACACACAAAATAACCTTAGACGGGAGTAACCTGCCGTGGCCCATGTATTGGACATCTTTTAAAGCAATGCAGACTTAATATTATTCTGGTTTTATCTTTTTAAAATATGTTCTAAAAGGTGAAATTTACTGTTTTCTACCATGAAACGTGATAAAAAGCATTAACCACCTGCCAGGCCGTATTGCAAGATATTATCCAAAGCTGTAGGATTGTTGTGCTGAATATGCTTGATAAATGCGCTGAAAATTGAAATCCGTAATGCTGAGATTTAGGCAGCGTTTATAAGTGCTGCATATCAGGCACACAGCTGCAGATACATTACTAACCATTGCTGACTAATGGGGCTATTGTGAGTTGTAGAGCCTAGCTAAACTTCTATGAATGCGCTAATTAGCTATGAGACTATGGCCGTAGTCTTACGTACCGTGCTTACGCAATCTACGTACAGAAATTCTTAAAACAACTTACGTAAGACGAAAACTACGTAACTGTGAATCCGGACCTATAATACTATGTATAACTGTAATATATATCAAATGCATGACCAATTAGTTTTTTTTATGAAGCTCTCATAGTGTGGCGTTTCCATGCTGAGCCAGTGAGCCGCTATTTCATTCAGCTTGTCTTTCCTAGGATGAGAAGCCTACAAACTCTGACGCAGCTTACCTGGGCATTTGGATTGGAGATGACGCCATCCCATGCACACCAGTGGTGTCCCGAGCTAGAAGGAAGAAGAATAGGTACATTTAGTTCAGTGTTTTTAAAATGCGTTTTAAGTAGAATGTTTTTTCCTGATAACTTGTCCAATTCTTTTATGTGTTTCCATTTTAGGTCCCGAATCCTGCATACTGAAGACGAACTCATGAAGTTGGCAAGACAACTAGACAGAAACTTGGTAGAGCATAAAGATCAGCATGTTGATGTGGCTATAGATGGTGTTAATACAGGCTCTGTTACAAAAGAGGAAGATGATTCATTCCTGGAAGACATCCCTGAGGAAAATGATCTTTTATGTGAACTTACTTCTGTTAGTCAGAGTTCAAATGCAGAGGTTCAGCTCGGAAACAGCAGCCAGAAGTCTGTGGATCAGGAGGCTGAAGCGGCACTTAATGCCTTATTTGATTCTTCCACACAGAAGTGCAGTGGGCGGTTTAGCCAAGGTTTATCAGATGTTAGCACGAGCAGCTTGAAAGAGGTTCCTGAAGATTCAAGAAACACACCTGCGAATGATATATTACACAAAAAAGATAAGCAACCTCATGAACACAACGCCACTGCAAATCAGGTTCCTTTAGTAAAACATTCAAATTCAGATACTTTTCAAGGTGTAAATAAATGTTCTAAGCAAAATACTGCAAACCTGATGGAAACCCCCCAGTCATCTCATATGATCCAGCCAATGTCATGTAGCCAAGATGACTTTGAGGATGATTGGGAGAATGATATTCTTGATGATGATTCTTTTATAATGGAGATAACTCAAAATCCTGCTTTGATCGCTACTCCTAAAAATAGCAAGCCTCCTGATAAACCATGCCACAGTCCTTTAGATGCTGCTGGTGGGACCGTTAGTGTTAAGGCCTCTTCCTCTAATAAATGTAATAGCTTTCCGCTTGTGCCAGGGAAGTTAAATAAGTGTGATGGAAAAAGCACCGGCTACTTGCATAGCACAGAAAACACAGATGGCAAAAAAGCTGGAGGTAATGCTAAAGACAGGAATGTTGTGAGGACATTTTCTAGTTCAGGATCCCAAGTGGCACCTAAATCTCAGGTATATTCAGGAGTCCAGGCGTCCAAAAATAATAACCGTAACCTGGAGCGTGAAACAAAACCTTTCAGTATCGGTGAACATTTCAAAAGCTCTGCAACATTGAAGTCTTCAGCTTCACCAGAAGAAAAAGACCAGCCAGGTAAAAGGTGTCTTCAGAGTGTGACACTAGCACATTCAGCTCCTGCAAACAAGGACTCTGCGCGCTTGGATGACTGGGATGATCCCAAATTTTCAGATGAAGTACTAGACATGTTTTGCGACTCCGATAGTCTCTGGGTAGACAAAGAAGATGATGATGATCTGCTGTACCAAGTTTGCGATGATGTTGAAAGATTAAGTCAGGTTCAAGTAAAAGATGAAGGAAATCAAAAAAAGGAAAATACTTTGTTACAAAGTTCTAATTCCAAAACGGTTACAAAAATGACAGCAAACAGTCTTCAGAATAGAAGCCCTGTTACTGGATTCTCGTCCGGCATTTCAAAAACATTGCATTCTAGTGCGGAACATTCTAGTAAAGTAACAAGTAATAAAGGGGTCGCCCCTGCAGCCATGAGCGGAAACTGCTCAAATTCCTATCAAAACAACTCTTCCCTAAAAACGAACCAAACTTCCTTTCTGTTCCAGCGATCCAACTCTGTGCCGTCTGGCGGGGTGGAGTGTAAAAAGCCGATGCCTTACGATTATTATTCTCAAAATGTGACAAAGCCCCAAACTGCTGCAGCAAATGCGGCAAACACAAAGTATTCCTTTACAAGGGTCAGATCCTCCCAGGCGATGCCTGTGCACACAAATCCTCCTGTCAGTGGAAATGAAAGCAGTTTGCATGTGAAGGATTCCAGTGAAAGTAAGAATAAAACCGCCATCATTATGCAGTCAAGTATGCACACTAACCCACAGCACCCCATAAAAAGGCACTACTCAGAATCTACCTTCCAGTCCTCAAAAGGTATGTGTGTAAAGCCTCTATCCTCCTCTGCTATGTTACTAAATGCACTGCATGCCCTTTTAAGTACTGACTGGCTTTTTTTCTAATGTGTACTTGCAGGGCCACCTTCAGGATGGGACAGCCGGGACTACTGTCCCGGACCTGATGGGGGCCCGCCGATACTTGCCACGCTCTGTAGCAGCAGGTATCAGCAGTATCCTACCGGCGATACTTGCTGTTCAGAGCTATTTTGTAGCTGGCCAATGCGCAGGGAAATGCTTACCTGCGCACCGGCCCGCTGCTAGAGCTTGTCTGCTGGGCCCTGTCCCCATGTGACCTCACCAATGACGTCACATGGGGGTGGGGCTCTGCATGTGATGACGGCGGCCCTGCATACTTGCCAACTTTTCACATTACCCCTCTGGGCAGTCCAATGACTTGCACATTCATGGCTCACCTCCACTGTGCTAACCAGCAATTTTGCTATTTTAATTTTGCCCCTTACATATAATTTCCTCATGCAAAGTAATTGGGGAAGCTTTAGTTCTCTGTAAGTAGTTGCTAAATCAACAGTAAAGTAAGATTTTTTTGTAACGTGTGTATTTCTAATCTAAATTGACCACTCAAATGTATTGTACAATTTGTCAACACCAGATCTAGGTGAGCAACAATGTGCGGTGGAGTTTAAGCTCTTTGAAATATCCTGCCATGCTTTACATCACATAACACTTTGTTGCAGTATGCTTTATTTTATAGTACATTTACTGCTGCAGTAAAGTTGGGAACAGCTTAAAGAATTGTTTGATTTCTATTTTATTACTTTGAATAAACATATCGATCTGTATATAATTGCTTTTATTTCCATTTAAAGAGTTAAAGGTGCTTTTTGTGTCTCATAATATTTGTCTGAAACAAAATCTCTGTCCAGTCAGCAGCATTAAGAATATATTTAACTTAAGCAATGTACACAAAATAGATCTTAGCCATATTTTTTGTCTTTCTTATCTATATATTTTTTAATGTTGGTGTTGCAGTGTCCATATCAGTGACATTTGTTTTGTTTTTCATTTTGGTTTTGTTCTCTACCCCACCAGTGTTTGTGTCAGAAGATAAAAATAAGAAATGCTCAATGGAAGAGATTGAAAGGAAAAAACAAGAAGCTTTGGCCAGGAGGAAAATGAGAGTTCGGGCATTTTCCAATGATATTGCTCCCACGTAAACTTCCAATAGAACCTTTATGTCACTTAACTGGACTTTTTCTGTAGATTATATAGTTTCTCTATGAGAAATGGAATTACTGATTGATAACAAACACTATTTTATTATAGTTTATTTCAAAATGTTTACAGTGTTAAACTACATTTTTTTGTAATTTTTTGTTAAAGTATAATATTCTGATATCGGTTCAGGAAGAAACTATGTTGATTGTATGTATCATGTTTTCATAAAACACAACCTTTGAGTCTCTTTTCACCACACAACACCATAAAGTGCTCTTCATTTCCTCCCTTTTGTATGTGTTTAATATGTTCTTTGAAATGCATTCCTTTTTCTCAGTTACTATTTCATATGTTAAATAAATAGGTTATCTCTTATTTGCATGATTGCGTTGATTTTATTTAAGTAACTTCTGATCTTACTCTGCTTTCACAATAGAACAATATGTGCATATTGTTGAAAATGTTTTGTACTGTAACTTGTTAAAGGGAATGTTCATGTTTAGGTTTATTAAAAGATACAAAAATTGCCATCCATAAAGCCTTAACGTTCTGTAATTTAAACACGAATGACTGAAAATATTCTCCTTTAAGTCAGAGTTTGGCTTTTGTATTGTGTATCCACTATTCGACTGATCCTGGTACTGTGATCATGTCAGATCCATACACAATAACTACTCTTTCACACCTGACGGATAGGAGTAGTCTTGGTGGGAGTTGCTGCTGCAGAGCAGGTTTTTTTTGGAAAGAAAGCTCATTTTTGTCTGTCTCTATTTCGATAATAGAGCTATTTTGAATATTTATTTATTTATTTTTTTAATGAATGAATGGGTGAGTTTGCCTATCGGTATACTCACCCATTCATTATTTGGAAACGTGTAACACACGCCGCACTGACCAGACTGGTGAGTAGGACTCTATGGGGAGTTTTAGGGTTAAGCTGCGGTGGTGGGAGTTTTAAGGTTAGGCTGCGGGGAAGAGGTGGTTAGGGTAATGGAAGGGAAGTCTTAGGGTCAGGCTGCAGGGAAGGGAGTCTTAGGGGTCATGCTATGGGAAAGGAGGGTTAGGGTAAAGTAAGGGGTGAGTATGATTCTATGGGGAGTTTTAGGGTTAGGCTGCGGGGAAGAGGGGGTTAGGGTAAAGTAAGGGGACAGTTAGGGTAAGTGTTAGGTTTAAATTCATACTCCCCATTTGCTGTAGGATCATCTTTCTTCTGTTGATCGATTGCTTCTTTTCTGCGAGGGAAAAGCAATCAATTTTCCAGCCAAAAGTATGGCCCGTTGGATAAAAGGGCTTTTCACAGCGGCGACCCACAGCTGAGTAGTTTGTACAGTTTGTGGTTATATCCTCTGTGGAAATTGCTATTTAGAAGCACACTTGTAAATGTTATTAGTTTCTATTAAAAAAAACACTTTTCAATCTGCTAATTACAGATTGGCTTAAGAGCAATTTAGTCTGGATTTTACAGAAAGTTGTTTGACACATGACACAGTTGTTTAACACATGCCATGCCAATACCTATTAGACAATGGACCATATCCAGCCCTCAACTTCAAACACAGTGACAACAGAGAATCGAAAGCAGATCCCCGCTGTATCCGGAATCCTAGGGGAAGAGGAGACCACTCCACTCACATTATGATAGAATGACCCAACCTTAATATCTCTGTGCTGTCCCCACGTAAAATGAGGATGACTCGGAAATCT
>WWET01000516.1:197187-216300 GCA_011038615.1 Limnodynastes dumerilii
ACACACAAAAAAGATAAATATATGTATATTATATCTCTTGTGTAAACTTGGTCTAATGGTAAAACCAGTATGTGAAACCCAGCAATCAGCAGAGGTATGTGGAAAATGATGTTGTATTTTTAAGCAATGACCTTAGTGAAATGAAACAATTGCAGAGCGACCCCCTAGAGATATAGATCTCTAAGCAGTTATCTGAAAACTGAGCAGCGTAGCAAAATAATAGGTTGTTTCCATAACATCAGTGTTATCAATGGCTTTTCATAAATGGCTGCAGACAATGTACTGGTTTTAAAGCTGCTGCACATTGCAATATTTAAGACTCAAAGCATCAGATAATAATTACTAGCGTCTAAACATTTTTCATTTAGTTTTGCCCTTAAAATACATTTAGGGGCTTTTAGCAACACCAGTTTAGCTCATCATGCTACAAAGACCTAAAGCCATACACAGTGGACATCAAATATAACATCTTGCAAAACATAAAATACAAATGAAAAACAATTTTTTTTTATATATACGAAAAAATGTAACACCCTGCTGATAGGTCTGCAGATGCATAAACAGTGGGTTAAATAATCACATGCCACCATTGGTGGCAATGGAGTCAGGACTGTGGGCATGGGGCTTAGCCACAATTGCAAAGGGTGTGACTGCGGGCCATATTCAGAGATCCGTTTCTATGAAGGTACGCAATTATACGCACGGCCGGTGCAGGCCAAACCCCCCTCACACCCATGACACTTCCCTCTCTCGGCAGTGATGTCGGTGACTTCCGCCTCCATAGACCACTTGTAACATTCCGTGTGCATTTGCGTGCGTATGTGTCCTCTGTACATGCAATTCATGTTAGGTGCGCACACACACCTTCATTAAAACGCCCATTTTTATTAAAATTTTCATGTGCGTAGTTTTGCTTCGCATATCTGTATAGTAGCGCGTATAGTCTACGTTAACTACGTAAAAGAAGTTAGCACGCATGCGCAGTTGAAACGTGCCTATAATACGCACGCAACTCGCCAAGAAAGCGGTTCTCTGAATACGGCCCTGTATCATGATGGGTCATTTTATAGTACTAAGCATCCATTTGTTGATATAAGCGCATGTATACACTAGATAAGTTGCTAGACAAAAAGGCATATTGGGTGTTTATTATATTAAAAGCTGTTACAATTGCTATGTCTCCTTATGCATACACTAAGCTTTGCAAGAGGAGGAAGAAACCTTGAAATGCCATCAAAGCAAATGGTCTGTGAATGTTGTTTCAAAGCTTATCATTAGCTGCCTGTATGTTTTGCTGCAGAGCTTGTTAAAGATTTCCTTTCTGAAGGGGAAGGTATGACAAAATGCAGTTCTTGGCACAATGAAATATGCTGAAATTGAAAGGCACATTAATTCCTGCTTGATACATAGAATTAATTACAGGATTAACATCCGTTAGGAATTTTTGCCAAAGATTTTTTTCCTTTACCAGGAATAGACCCCAGGCTTTTTTTTTTTGTACACTAATGAAATTGCAAATTGAGTTCTGTTCAAATGATGCTTGACTAAAATGAACAATTAAAAATGGATTGGTCTCAATGAGATAGATCAACTGATCATTTTAAGGATTAATTAGTCTCAAGAATCATCTTCATTATGAAGCATCCATGAAGCAAAACACTTAGCAGTGCCTTGTTTTTCAAATGAGCTGTTTTTATATTAAAGAGGAACACAGCACAACACAGAAAAACATGGATTTAAAAACTCAATTTTAACGACATTGGGGCCAATCCAGAGATGAGCGTACACCAGCTGGGCCTGATTTAAACCCGAACGCAACTCACGCTACTCTCGCTCGCGTTCTGAAAGGTGTGTGATGGGTGGGACGGGGGGAGGCATGTAGGTAATGTACAGTAAGGTGCCAAACGCATACAGAAATAAGCACAGTTTACCTCAATACATTCCCACCAGCCACTGATCATGTCTAAAGGTCCATACAAGCTACATTTTTTTTTTTAATGATAATTGTTCAAATCACCCGATAAAGGAGTGTTTTTGATCATGCTGATCGTTGCAAAGTACACAAAATCGCTTGATCGCATCTTTTAAAACCAACTGGGGGCGCTGTGTATGTCTATGGTGAACAGGAGTACATCTAACAATGTGGTGATACACTGATAAAATGGATGTGATCTACACAGATAAAACCTCGAATTGCGCTTCAATAATTAAAGTCCTTTCAATATGGGCAGCTTTTGAATGAGATCCACCTGTAAAACTCTCTCCAGCGGCAATGCCGTGGGAGTAATTGTGAAAAGACAATGGTGTGTCAATAAAAGCAGTATTTAATAAACTTCATTAAAACATATTAAAAACTGAAACTTTATAACACAATACTAAAAGCTCAAAAGGCCGGAGTTCACCACAGTCACTACCTCTGGCTCAGAAGGCCTTCACCATGCTCCACACTAAACACAGTCCCGGGTTTAGTGTGGAGCTCGGTGAAGGACTTCTGAGCCAGAGGCAGGGCCAATGCTAGCATGTCTGGCGCCCCACTGCCAGAAATTAATTTACGCCCTCCATGCTGTGCCCCCCTTTTAAAACATTACCATGCTGTGCCCCTTTTCATAAAGATCACCATGCTGTACCCCCTTTCATAATCACCATGCTGTGCCCCCTTTGTTTAACATCACCATCCTGTGCCCTTGCCCCCTTTGTTAAACTTCACCATGCTTCTTGTGCCATTACTTAACTTCTTTCTTCTCTTGTTCTACCTGAGACTGCTCTCTTTCTACCTTTGCTTTGTCCTGCTTCTTTCTTCTGTCCTGGCTCCTCTCTGCTTGCTCCTCACTAAACTAATCACCAAAACGATGATGTCACGCCCAACGTTTAGTGAGTGAGAAGGGAGCAGGGAGGTGAATGCTGGAGGATTGGGTCCTGGCGCCAGCGCCGCAATATATGTAAGTTACTTTATTTTAATTTTTTTCTGCCGACGGGACCAGCGGGAGATTGTGGCGGAGGGAAGCACCTCGCTGGCTTGGCGCCCACCTGCCACGCTGAAACAGATTTGTTTACTGTTGCCATAGCAACAGTAGACAAATCTGCACCAATAAGGAGGCAAAGTGAAAGACCCGGGTTGAAAACAACCCTGGTCCTTTCACATTGCCTCCCTTCCTGGGTTGGACCCGGGAAAAACCCTTCTTTTGACCCGGGTCTACGGGAAGTGACCCTTTCACATCACCACCAAATACCCGGGATTTTGCCGAGACCCGGGTTTTTGACGAAAATCCCGGGTATTTGGTGGTGATGTGAAAGGGGTATAAGTCATTTGCAGAAGTAAAAACAGTCGCTATTAAGTGTTAAATAGGAAAAAATAGTAGGAATAAAATTGTGGGTTCTGTAATAAGATGGTAACTGTTGTGGTGTGTGTTTTGTGGAACAATTCAGAAATGAAAGGACTTCATAAAGAAATTGAGGTACTGATCATTTGAAACAATGAGATTTTATATGTCATTTTTGCTATCTGTTTATTGAATTATTATATTTATTTATAATATCAAGCAAACATATGATAATACCAAATAATAATCCTATTCTAATCCATGCTAACCTCCTTCCTTTTCACAGAAAACACACCTCTGTTCATAGGCATATCTATCTACAATGGGTGCTCAGAACAGGGGCCCTGTGGCATTCATCCTGCACCCAGGGTTGACGGGAAGGGGGGCCATACAGCATCTATTTCTTCCCTCTAAGATCTTCTGGAGGGAAGAAATAGATGCCGAATGAGCCCCCCTTCTCCTGCGATGAGACTGTCCCGATTCACGGGGCGAAAAAGGGACAGGGCTTAAAGGCCCCGCCCCCTTTTGAGGCCCGCAAATCGGGACAGTCCTGTCTCAGTGTAGGGAGGGGGCATGTAAAATCCTGCACAAGGGCTCCTTCACTTCTTAAAACGCCCCTGTCTCTGTTCATATTTCTGGGAATATTAGAAGGTGTGAAATTAATGAATTTGGACAATACTTTTCCTAAGCACTAGTTTCCAGAATTTCCTTCATTTAGTTAACACAAATTTAAAATAACAGCACATTAAGTAATATCTCACTCTCCAGTAATCAAATATGTTTTTACTTGCTGTATACACAACAGTTATAAAATACTAATTAACTTAAATTGCAATATATGTAAAAGTAAATAAAAACAAATCATCCACTTTACTAACTGAGAAGATAACAAGGAAAAAAGGAAAGAGAAAATTTAAATATATCATTACAAATGACTATTCCAAAGGCAGCACTGTTTAGTTGAATTGCAGAGATTTCCTTAGACTATGATTGCTATTATCATACTTGAATGAAATGCCAGTCACTTGAAGGGTACATTTTTCACTGGTGGGTAATAGGCTGTCCTGTGAACTAAGACCTGTGGCCTCAGCCTTTTTCTTTTTACAGTCTGATTTACTTTTATAACTTAAAAATGTTTAAGGTGCTTACAAATACTGTATGATATGTATGTGTTTTGATGGTCAAATGTATTGTGATGTCATTTGGAAGGTAAGACGCCCCCATGCAGCCTCAAAAGGCGTCATCCTCAACTACGACCATCTTCCACCCACGGACGTAATTTGGCAAAAGATAGCTACTGCGCATGCGTAGTAACTATTGTACGTAATCTACATATTGTTTCAGTACGTAGATTGCATATATGCGGTCTAAAAGTCGCATGTGGCTAATTCCATTTTTCAATATTATTTATTTATCCATTTTCTCTATCTCCCCCCATAGAGCTGCATGATTTAGAATAGTCATGGGAAGGGCTTTATAGCTGGCATTGTGTGAGGGTCTTCTACTCCTTGATATTATCTTATGATGGTCTTTTACTTCTGGATCTTTTCTTATCATGGCCGTCTACCTTTTAATCTCATCTTATGATGATTTTCTACTCCTTGATCTCATCTTATGATGGTCGTTTACTCCTTGATTTCATCTTATGATGGTCTTCTACTCCTGGATATCTTTTATCATGGTTTTCTACCCCTTGATTTCATCTTATGATGGTCTTCAACTCTTTATCTCATCTTATGATGGTCTTCTACTCCTGTATATCTTCTAATCATAGTTTTTGACCACTTGATCTCATCTTATGATGGTCTTCAACTGTTTATCTAATCTTATGATGGTCTTTTACTCCTTGATTCAGCCATCCAACCTTCAAATTCTTTGCACATAACCCTTATTTTAGTTAATATACCAGCCTCAAAATGAAATTAGCAACTTTACCCACATGCAGCTGAACCCATTGAGGATCCTTTTGTTTAGATCTTGGAAAATACAGCAGGATTGTCTCATTAGTGTCATCTTGGATCTGGGAAATCTTATGATGGTCTTGTACTACTTTATCTCAAAGTGGATCTATATATATAGTAACAGTATATGCCTGGTATTTTATGTATAATCTAACTATGAGAGCCTATAACAAGAATATAGCGTCAGGCGCTATGGGACAAAGGACATCACTGACAAGATAAGTATCATAACTATTTAGAAAATGTTGTGAACTGATATGACATTAAGACACACCCGAGTTGTATAAATTTTACTAGTAAATTTTGGAAAGTTTCAACAACTGACAAAACTAAATGGACAGAGGACTAGTATAATGTCCTTTCATGAACAGGCCTGTAAACTGTTCTCACACAAGTAATTTATGTCTCTATTTTCCTTCTATGTTTGACAGACTTAATGAGAGCCAAAAAGTAAGTCATATCCTTTTTACTGACAGGAATTTTATTTTTATTATGATAATCTCCTGTATTATAAAACTATGAAGTTAATAAGCATAATTATTTTTCTTTACTTATGTGCATTTATAAGGCTTATAGATGCTATTAAAATTGTACAAAAATCGCCTTTGCCTGCAAGCAAATGTGAAAGCTAAATGCTGCATAACTGATGGCTCCTCTCTTGTGAGTTGGCTGCTTGTGGCATATTTTCCAACATTCACGGATTACATAGGTATTTTTCCTTCAGCAAAGCCTGTGTGGACTATACATGAGATGCAAAGAGGACACATTAAATGTCACATTTAAGCATAATTCTGTGGTTATCTCTACATGGATACATGGATCGCTAGTAGTCCATGAAGCATAACTAGCAAATCAGTTGTTTGCACAATGTAGAGTTATATGAACCCTTACAGATTGTAGGGTCCTGAAGGAAAAGTACAGATAAAAATGCTCATATTTTGCTAGAACCTGTATTTGATTTATAAAATTTGGACATATGTTACTGAGCGGGGTTGGAAGAATAAGGGACTGGGCTACTGTTGTTATTGTATGCTAGCCAAATGCCCATCAAAATGAGCGAGGGAGGCGGGAAGTGGGGAAAATCAGCTGCACCTGCACCTGCACACGGGGAAAGGAGGAGATGGACATCTTGAGTCGGCAGTTCATCCAGTAAGGAGCCTCCTCCCGTCAGTCTGCTGCCGCGGGGGCCGCTGGTAGAATAGAGCCGCGGGGTGGGGCATTTTGGGGGGAGACTGGTGGCTGACTAGAAGGTTTAGGGACATTTGGAGGAGAGCATTTCTGCTCGCGACCAATGCACATTGGTCGTAGTGAAACAACGCGTGGACGCTAATGTGAATGCGTATAACGCGTATATATATATATATATATATATAGAAAGGTTACAAAAGAAAAGGGTGTATGTTTAGTAATGAACAGTCTTGTTTTGTAGTGCAGCAGTAGTTTATTGCATTATGTAGTATAGTATTTTATATATTCAGTTATTATTGTACTTCACTGTTTTAACAGCAATATGGGAAATTACTAGTGTTAAGTCAAAGTAGCCCAGACACATAGCCATGTATTACTTATAGATATGTATGTATGCATGCAGTGGCAGGCTGGGCTGGAATGGGGGCAGGGGTCATCTTTCCTCCGAGCAGTTGCCTCTGGAGCCCCTTGTGTCCACACATTCAATGTAGTGTGCAATCGCTCATTCTGTGCATGGGGCTGCTGACTGAGAGACAGGCAAAGAAAGATGCTTCCCGGCTGCAGTGGTTGGAAATTACATACAATCAGAGTGACCTGGCAGCGTTCTCTACCTGTCTCTCATCTGGCAGCCAGACAGTGAATGGATTTTACCATTTAGAGTGCCGATAGCAATTTACTATAGAGGCATGTGGAGAGACGGAGTGGGACTGCGTGTGTGTGTGTGTGTAATTTTTGTACGCTATTTTTGTACGTAATTGTTGTACACTATTTACGTTGCATTTTGCTATGTAGATTGCATACATGCAGTCCTAAAGACCGCGTATACGCAATCTACGTAGCGAAATGTAATGTAAGTAGCGTACAAATATGACTACGCATGCCCAGTAACTACAATCGCTTATTTATGATCGCACAGGCACAGAAAACGGAGGTCTGAATACGGGCCTATGTTCTGGACAAGAGTAAATGTTAAATTGTTAAAAGGTTTGTTAAAATGTTCCTCAGTAGCAATTAAATATGAGGACCGTCAAGCTATTTTAGAAAAGAATTTTAAAGGAGTGAACCAATCACTTATACAACGGTGTAAATGGAAAGAGGACTTTGGGCCTGATTCAGAGATGCGATTTCCACGGCACTTAGGAGCGTATATTTAAGATCCTAGAAAATTCGCAAAACTGCGCATGCGTAGTAATAGTGCAATGCCGTTTACTTAGTGGTTAGGAGCGTAAGTTCGCTAAGAGCGTAAGTTTGAAATGCACGCAAGCACTTAAGATCTTAAGTGCAGCGAATCTTTAAGATCTTAAGGATTTGCATGGAAAGGGGCGGGGGGAGGCAGGGAAATGAGGGAAAGTGGGCGCGGGCTGACACTTAGGATCTTAAATGAACGCTACCACGTCACTTTAGGATCTTAAATGAACGCTACGCTACCACTTAAGATCCCAAATGACAGCGTATAGTTAAGGCAAGTCAATGGTGGTCTAAGTTTAAGATCCACCGCTGTTTGCAAGGGGAGTGTCTGTTTATGCAGTGGGCTGGAACCTGCTAAGATCTTAGCAAAGGTGCGTATATTTGCGATCTTTTCGCAATCGCATCTCTGAATCAGCCCCTTTATCCTCAGATGGGCAATAACGGAGACAAGATAAAAATGACGGTAAAAAAAAGTAGAGTTCCCCAAGCAATATTCTGATTGCTACAGATAGAACAATGGAAAAATATTTATGTCTTTTACTCACTTTCTTTGAATTTTTTTTTACTTTTCCTTGCAAACATTTTTCCATTAATGTAAGGTACAAATGTCAGAAATACTACAATCTACAAGCTACAAAATTGGCATAAAAACTTCACCTTGGTTTTGTTCCTCCTTAACATTAAACATAAAAAAAGATTGTTACTGACTGGTAATGTCCAAATGTGGTATGGTGCTGAAACTGATAATGACCCCTGCATGTAATGATCAACTGCTTTGGGCATATCCCATTTTCCAAAGGCACAAAATGTGAAATATATCCACGGGTTTTCTGAAATGTACAATTGCTGCTTTCCCCACAAAACCACATATCTCCAGCCAAAGATATTTATGAAACTCCTGTCTAAGCATGTTAAATTGCCTTGCAAATCAGCACATTTACTCATTTCAGTGTTTTGGCTGATGTCACTTTCAACCTCCTTTTTTCTGGGAATCCTTTGAATTTGAGGTAGGATTCAAACACAGGAATGCAAAGTTACAGCCCTGGAGCTCGACCCACAAAACCACACCACTTAGGCAAAGATGCGTACAGGCTTTCACTTCCATATATCCCCTTTACTATTGCTCCGATAGCTAACACCAAAGCAGGTTAATACCTAAAACCCACCTACTTTGCAGATCCATTTTGACATATTTCATTTTGTTCGTGTCATAAAAGTCAAAGAGCAACTCTGTCATTGGCAAGCTAAAAGCTTATCATGAACTAATAGGTATAGTACTTGACAAGGGAACATAATGTTAAGGTACACAATCTCACAGTTCACAATATTCAGGTACACTGGTTTTACCCGGTTAGAGTACCAGAGTGACCTGAGACCCTGGCTGCCTATATGTTTGTATCACAGTGTGTTGTGTGTGCTGTAGTTGTGGAATGAAATGAAGAACCAGATTTACATGTAAGGCGCTCATGCTTCTTAGGTGCGTATAATTAAGGATTTAACTACAGTGTTTGCGTAAGAACCTAGTTTAAATACATACAGTATTTTAAGACCGCACTTAGTTACGTAAGTAAGGAGAAGCGTGCCACGGCAGCCTCGTGACCTTTTTAGGAAGATTGATGGGGAGGGATTTAAATGAGACGGATGAGCATGGTAACTTAAGGTAGATCTATGGCACTCTTAAGTGCCATTAGGCTCCTAAAAACGGGGGCGGGTTGTAGGGCTGGACGGGTGAGTGTGGTATGAATCCAGCTGTACCTAACTCACTCTTAAGTGTGAATATGGTGCAAAGTTGTCAAGGCCCCAAGTAGCAGTCACCATTCTTCTTTTGAATTTTTGGTGGCATGATCAAGGGTTCCTTAGCAGTGTTGCCAACTGAAAAATAAAACAAGCAACTGTGACGTTAAAAACAAGCCCAAAACAAGCCCCAAAACAAGCCCAACACACACACACATGGGAATGTGCGCACACAGACACACACACACACACACACACACATATATATATTTATCTATTACTATTCAAGAGCGGAGAAGTAAATTGTATTACATTGGCTTGTACGGCACAACATACTAAAAGGAAGAACGAGGGAGTGTGTGTTCAACAGCGGGGACGCCCGCTTACCCGCGTGCATGTGGGATACCGTTCCAACTCCCGAAGTGACCCTCGGCCACATGGACCATCTAGGACTAGCAGTATTTCATCCCCTCTGTAGCTTTCATCACAACAGAGGTGCTCTGGACGACTGCAGTAGGTTTTGATCAGAGACCTTCTGATGCGTTTGTGCAGCCAATCGTGAGTAACATCTATACTATCATACTCACTAGACTGGTCTGTTTGGAGTATTTGGCTCGACAGATGCTAGACTGAGCCAGGACCATCTTGTCTCCTGAATCCTTGCACATTAAATATCTATGACTGCATCAATTATTTCAACCTAACTACCTGTCGTTCCAAGAAATACAAAAACCCATTCCAAATTAAACGTGGTAATTGATACTATTAGCCACAAAGTATCTGTTTGATGCTACATACTTTCCTTCTCCCAAACCAACTCAAAACAAATAATTATTTATATTACACAATCGGCAATCTTTTATGGTGGCCACCATAAGTTTTGCCTTTTTTGATCAGAGTGGTATCTTTTTAATAATTATTATTATCACATGCATGTGATTGAATTACATTTTCATTTAATTTAATTTTAATTTAATCTTATTTTTTTTTATTGCTTAATCATTTATTCTTATTTATCCATTTTTTGGTTGTTTTTAATAACTGTGTTAGCATAAATAAATGTGATTATTCTATTTTTAATATTGGAGTTGTCTTTTGACGCAGCGCAGCTTTTAGGTTTGTTGCCGCATTATAACCCCATCTATACAAATAGGCACAGATGGTTTCGTATTGATTACACACAAGAACCTGGTCAGGACAGCCCAGAAATCAGGGACACCTCTTCCATTTGGAAGTCCCATGAAGTGAACAACTTTTATTATCTATACCCCTCTTTTTAAAGACAAAACCTTTGTGACAGTTTGGGTCTGGGGTCTGGAGAGGATCTTCTTCAGAAATCTGGCTTTTATGACCCCCCCCCTAATAAACTGATCCATTTACAACCAGAGCCCTCGATTGCTCTGCCCCACTACATTCAAGGTATGTCAATAAAATAAAACCAGACTCTGGCCATGCCAAATAGAGATCACTCTATAGTTTGATATTAATTGATACCCCTGATATTTGCTTGTATCCTGACAGTGTAATAAACAGTTACAGATACAAGTAAAGACAATAGCTACAGTGTCTGTCTTAAGCTTCAATCCTGAAGTACAGACATGAACAGCTTCACTAAATACCAACATTGGGCTGGATCCAGACCTTGTTAAGTGCATTAACTTAGTTACACCTGGGCTAAACCATGTTGAATTCAGGGGGAGTCAAGTTAAATGTATACTTTGCATGCAGGGATATATCTTTGAATTGCTTACTGCACACAGATACTGACCAGCTTTACTATCACACTGTTATTTAGACTTGGGATAGGAAACATCACCTCTCAACTCTAACACTGTTTGCAGCAGATGAAATATGACTCCCCTGAAATCAACATGGTTTAGCCCAGGTGTAACTAAGTTCATGCACTTAACAAGGTCTGGATCCAGCCCATTGTGAATTTTTGGTTCTCATAACACATATCATCAAAGCTCATTTTTTGCCTGTCTCTATTTTGAAAATATTAGTAATTAGAAAATTTTACTAATGAATGGGTAAGTATGCAACTTTATTTTTCAGTACAGCTCTGGATGCACAAGGTCCGGACATCGATACATTGAGACGCATTTCCGATGGCAGGGTTGGTGCGATCAGTAGGAGGGGAGTGGAAGGACGCAAATGATTTGTATATGTGTGCTGTAACATTAATGCATACATTCTCACCATGGTAATCTGTAGAAAACTCGTTGTAACATATAGAGCCGGATTCAGACCTACGTGCATCTTACAGACGCCCGAGGACATTATGGCGGCACCGTGCACTCCCCGCTCTCAGTAGCAAATCTGGACATTTACGTGTCCAGATTTCTACCTTAACATTTACAATCACATATGCAGCCTTACGGCAGCATACCTGATCGTAATGGAGCTTCCCCCGTTCCGTCCCCTTATTAGCATGTCTATCCCGCCTTCATGAAGGAGATATGACAGTTGTAATGGGGATGACAGCCCCTTTCTTATAAGAGCTGGCATACGTAACATACGTTATGTATGCCAAAGCCGTAAGAAGGTTGTGCGTATGCACGCTGTACGTAATTCCCGCTGTTGGCCATGGTGCAGGATCAGGCCCAAAATGTGCAGATTTTCATGTTAGAATGTCCTAGAATGTATAACATGACATCTAATTCGTACAATCTCACATTGTCCTAGAATGCTCATTGTAATTTATAACTTGCACATTCTCACACTAAAATGCCTGTTTTATACAAATACCATTCACTGAACTCCCACGATTAGATGTACTAAGCTGCAGAAAGGAAAATTGGAGCTATTGCTCATAGTAACCAATCAGATTCTATGTCTCGTTTTTCTATAGTATGCTTGAGAATGTCAGCTAGAATTTGATTGGTTGCTATTGCCAACATCTCCACGTTTCCTTTTTAGCAGCTTAGTAAATCTAGCTCCCAAAGTGTAAAATATATGATAAACTTAATATCATGGTTGCCGACTTTTGGCAGCTTCCCTCCGGGAGATCCTGGAGAGAAACTAGCGACGCATGCAGGGGGCGGGGCTTAATGACATGGCTTATGCAAATCGTGTTCTTAGGAGCCATACATGCCTGCTAGGGGGCAGACTTAATAATGTGACTTATGCAAATAGTGTCAGAAGCCCCGCCTCTTGATCAGAAATGCCCCTTTTCTTATTATTACTAGGGATGGGGGTGGGGCAAATTGCATCATCAAGCCTTATTCTGCCCCTAGTAACACTAAGAATAGTAGTGTTGCTAGGCAGGGGGGCGGGACTTAAGGCTGTGGTTTGAATGAAAGTCCCCTGCGGGAGATATCTGGCTCTCCCGGGATACCGGGAGTACTGCCCGAATTTCGGGAGTCTCCCGGACATTCCGGGAGAGTCGGCAACCCTGCTTAATATTTCTGAGTCAATCATAGCTTGAAATTTTAGCAGAAAATTTTTAGAGAAAAAAATGTCGCCGTCTGACCCTGAATTTCAAACTAATGTATCCTTAAATATTAATTTACTTGCCTTTTTCTAGTACTTCAGACAATGATTCTTAAACTAATGTAAATGCATTGATACTTAGATTTTTGTCTTATTATCCCACCATTAAAGTGTGTCTACTTCTATGAAACCTGTGCACTACAGCAAATAATACAAGGCATTACATTTGTGTCACGTCTTCCATTAGAAAGCTAAACAAAATGGCTGTAAACACTCAGAGGTGAAGGGGCCCTGTTTATCACAGACCACAGCTGCCAACTGTTATATATAAATGCAGATTGAGCTGTTCTGCATTTTTTAAAGATTTTTTGTTTGTTTTTACAACGCATACAAAACCTTTTAACCAATATTCTTTTCTGCGATATCATTTTATATTTGAAATGCTTTTATGATTCATAATGACACATTGCTTGTAAATCCATAGCTGTGTTTATTCTACATGCTAATGCCTTTTATTGCATTTAGTCCGATGCTTAGGATTTAAGAATTGTGCAGTATTTGACATTGATTAATTTCTTGCATAATTCAGTATATTGCATGCCATTGGAATAGGTTTAATTTTGTCTGCAGGACAATTGCAAATTAGCTCTGTCACTGGTCAGTAGTCTATGAAGGAACTGTGTTCATGGCTTGTTGTAAACTCTACACTAAGAAATTCATTATCATAAGCATCTCAGCAGTTGCATATAAGCCTATGCCCCTGGTGACCTATGTTAACTGGACACAGTCATACTAAATGCTAGGAACCTCACTGTCATAGGTTAGCAGCCCTCTGCTCAGTGAATTCTAGCAATCAAGCTAAGACAGGGTTTCTGACTCCCTGAATAATTCTGGAGCAGGGCCGCCGTCATGACATGCAGGGCCCTGCTCCCTATGTGATGTCATTGATGACATCACATAGGGTGGGGCACTGAAGACAGGCTTTAGCAGCAGGCCGGTGCACAGGGAAGAAGTTCCCTGCTCATTGGCCGGCTACTAAATAGCTCTGAACAGCAAGTATCAGTGGTAGGATACCGCCGATACCTGCTGCTACAGAGCTAGTTAAGTATCGGTGAGTTCGGACAGTCTTCCCGGAGGGAAGCAATGAAAAGTCGGCAACCCTGAGCTAAGATCATTCTGAGAATTTACACCTGTATTTTTTAATGCTAGTGAAGAGTGTGTTCAGCGTTTAGTTTGCAATCATAGTTATCCAGCATTACGTTTTTTGTTTTTTTATGAAGGTTCTGATGGCAGGGCGGGTTGTGGCGCAGGTGGATGTGGTCTTGTATTTAAATTTACAGTAAGAATATTCTAATGGCCAGCCACGATATCCAGAAGTTTTAAGATAGGTGGACTGAGCCGGTCCTTTGTTACGGTTTATAGGCTGGATGCAGAGTTAATAAAGTTAGCTGACCTCTGCATGCTAATTGCGGGAGTCGAGTACATTTCTGGTCTTCTGGCCTTCATGCCACATGTTCCGCAATGTATATCCAGGCATATGGAACTTAGTTCTGTATGCCTGGAAATCTATCCGAATCCATGTCCCTGAGTTTAACACAACTAGAATTTATTGCAAGTCATATTTTGGTATAAATGACTAACTATATACTCAAGTGATCCTCTTCTTTAACAATAATATATGTGTATTTAAATAAACTACAAGTGATGTTAGACACTGCCTAGATGTCAAGTATCGTTCAAAACCAGAAATGTCACATGAGATGTGAAAGCAAATCTGACATTTCACTGTAAATCACAAATTTGCCACTGGGCCACCCACATCAAGCCAAAATTAGATCCAGCCACAGCGAAGATTATCCTAGTGTTTGGTCATTTACATACAGTACAAAGTAAGAGGATTTGCCTGATATCTTCAGTCCCAAAATACTAAGTACTACAAGTAACAAAAAAAAAGTGCAGCTGATTCTTGGTAACAGTAGTATATTTATAGTAGAGTAGAGTATAGTAAAGTAGTTTATGTCTGACTTTGTTTCAAGAAGAGTGGGACTATTATAAGGGGGAGATGGATGGGGTTTGCCGGTATGATGATATTTTTTTTTCTGAAAGACCATCGTTCAGCAGCTGAATGTAGACTGTAGACATCAACTGCCGGCTGTTTACATTTGAGAGTACATCGGTGATGCAACTCCTGAAGTCACTAAGAGTCATTCACCAAGAGTTGTGATAACCCTACCCTTAACCCTTTCCTAACCTTAACACTATTTCCTGCAGCCTAACTCCAACCTTCCCCTTCTTCAGCCCTATCTCTAACCCTCCATGTCTCATATCCTAACCCTAAACGTCCATGACCTGTATCCTTACCCGCTGCCTAACCCTAGCACTCCTTGTCCCACAGCCTACTCCTGACCTTCCCTTTAAGCCCTAACCCTAGCCTTATACCTAACTCTAACCTTATATACGCCACAACCTAATCTTATACCTGCTGCAACTGCTGCAGCCTTTGAACATTATTATATGTTGGCTTTCTGCTATAAAACTGTTTGTAACTCCCCTTTTACCATTGTTGGTTATAAGTATATTTCCCCCAGGTGTAATAGATGTGGGATTTAATAAGTGATTCTAGCTACCGTTGCTGATATATTTGTGGTGTGCATATGGTTACAACATTTCGCATTTTAACAATTTTTGTATGTTATTTTAAAAACATGAATTAAAAGTCATGTTTTAATCCATTAATTCATATCATGGTTGTATAAATTGGTTATCAATCAGTTGGTTTGCAAAGATAAGGATTATTAAATTTAGGGGTCTCTTTTCTTCTTGTATCAAAAACTGCCGCAGCCTGTAGCAATTTGGAGCAAGGGAATAGATTCCAGATGGCGCTGTATCATTTTGTAAATAGTGCTGGCCGGAATGGCAACTGCATCCCGGAGAAGGCATGGACTGATCAGATGGAGAAAGTCCACTTGTTAAATTAAGTGCATGCAAGAAGTTGCCACTAACAGCATCCCGCATATAAGTGACATTAAACTGCCTAGATCAACACACTGCCCACACGCATCACTCACACAAAAATAATGACACGGACCACAGTGCTGGATTTCAAAGGGGGCACAGATTTATTACATTGAGAATTGAGGTGACTATAGAATTTGAATAAGTGGTGGCAAATAGCAGGTGGGGGACAGCGGCTGAAAAGTTAAGACATGTTAAAACAAGAAAGGCATCCCCTGTCCAGACGCCCCCCAGGTAGTGGGTTATAGCTGGGTACTAACTGGTTTAGCCTCCAGACAGTATTGAGGAGTGTACCTACCCACTACCAATTACCCCTTCCCCATACACCGAAAGGTTGCTGCTTCCCCACTGCTACTGCCCAAAACCCGTGCCCCGTCTTAAAAGAAAAAACATGTTAAACAATACCATACTTAACTAAACTAAGAGAAGGAGGGAGGGAAACGAATTAAGAAGGGTGAGGCAAAATGGCTGCCCAGCTTATAAACACCCTGTAAGCCCACCCATGCCACCCCCTTTAAGCTATCTCATTGGCTGACCTTACAGTAACCCCCACAGAGTGCAGGTGTGTAACAGTGTGCAAAACCAGGCGTTTATATGCTTTTCATGCTTAATTACAGCATTCAGCTTCATAAAATTACAATGTCAAAAGACTTGCTATATTTATGCTTTACCAAAAGTGCAGGAAAACCACAATATTCCCATAATATCTGGCTAATAGTGACATGTACCAAGACCTTTTGCTGACTCTTCAGTGCTTAGACTTGTTATTTATCTGCTCTTCATCTTATCAGGGGTCTGCCAGTTATTTAGTTCATAACTTGTGATAGGTAACAAATCATAGACTGGCCAAAAACACAGCACTCACTTAAAAACATTGGAAAAGCTTTAAAAGTATTAAAGTAATTTATTCTAACCATTTTTTATCATGGATTTAAACCATAATTATAATCTATACCACATCAGATGTTTTAGTCATTACCAAAGTTGAGCAACCAAGATTGTTGTGGGGATCGTGCAACAAAAATCAGTTTGTAATGCCCAGAACTCTGTTGTGCTTTACATATAGTTGAAATAAATTAAATTCGGACACATTTTAGAGAACTTTGCAAACACTTGATTCTCTAAATGCTCTTAAATAATAAACAGTAGGTACTATCCATGTGCTTGGAGTTGCTGAGTTCAGCGTAGCTGTCTCCTCTAAACTCATCTGCTGTTGCTAAGACACCTGCTCTCTGTGCATCAAACAGGTACAGTTTCTGTTCTCTGGCTGCACACTCCTTGCGAGGGTGTTTTTATGGTCCCAGATGTTAATTGGTCATCCCGCTCCTTAAATAACTGGAAGTAAACTCCTTGACGTCTCCTGTTCTTGTGATCAGCTTTCTCTTTGTCTACTCTTTTGAGCCAGATTTACTAAGCTGCGGGTTTGTAAAAGTGGAGATGTTGTCCATAGCAACCAGTCAGATTTTAGCTGGCATTCTCTAGTATGTAAAAAGAAAGTGAGAGCTAGAATCTGATTGGTTGCCATGAGTGACATCTCCATTTTTCCAAACCCGCAGCTTAGTAAATCTGGCCCCTGGTCTGTATTTTTGGTGTCTGACCTCCTTTCCTGTTTTGCATCCATTTACCCTTTGTCAATTCCTCTCCCTTCTCTATTATTTTCTATAGTTTCTGAGCCTGTGCTCTTTATTTACCTTTAAACCTATTCATACATCTTTGTTACCTGCACCATGACCTCAGGTTATTATTATTATTATTATTGTAATTATAATGCACCAGTACTATTGTCTTACAAGCACCTGCATTGCACCCCACGTACCAGTCATATTCTTAGAGGTCTTTGGTTTACTGGTTACGTTGTGTGCTCCATGGCCTTGCTGTAAATCTTTATTTATTTGGTATAGGTTTTTAACTGCTACTATTGCTGGTTCTACCTGTGTGTACATACTTATATTTGGTATCTGGAGGGTGTCAATGGTTCAACACTACCTGGTGGGTGTTACATGTTCGTGTGTATCTCGTCTGTTCTTTTGTGCCACCTCAGGGTGTACTACCTGCCTGTACAACCTGTGTCTTCTCGACGACTTTGGTATTAATGCTCCATCCTTCTTTGTGACAGCCACCTCGGTCCGTGACCTGCCATAGATCTGTATGATCGCAAACCGATCATACGGCAGTATGCAAAACAATCACCTTAAAATTTATCCTACAAATAGTTTCATTAATAACACAAGTTGGAATTTGAGAGCTATATCTCCTCAGAAATCTATTTGTTATATTCTAAATGCTGCAGCTATTTGATTTAGCAATAATTTCCACTTCAAATCCACCTCTGTTACATCAAGCAAATAGCTCTGAAGAATGAAAGAGACAGCCAATCAGTAAACAAGTTCAATTACTTTTGTGGAAAAGGCATCTTGTGAACCTTTGCCATGCAAAATCTTAGCTTTAATTTTCTTTTCAGCTGCTCTTGTAATTAAATCTATAAATAATGTGGTTTTTTTGAAAGGCTGTATCCAGCTTTACCTTGACAGCGCTTAAGCTCTGAGTAGTCACTATCTACAATGCAAAATATATTCCAAAATTAATTATCCGTCAATAAAATATACTGTCACCCTCATTAATTTCCCTCTGCTTAGTTTCAGCTAATGTGCATTGTGCCATAATCCCAAGCCAATACAAATATCTTTGTCTCATTTTTGTGACTATGAACTTTATTATTTTCAGCTCTCTAATCTTCTATTATTTTTTTTTGCAACTGGCAAAGCCATACAGCTAAAGAATATAATTGTCTGCTTTATTTTCCAGTGTCTAGTCTTATTTTACGTCTTTATATCACCTCCCTCAGCTGTATCCTTTCCTCTTTATGTTATATCCAAACTTTCAACCGATATCCCTTGTGGGACTCTGTATCGTAGTCATACTAATTCTTTTATTCTGTTTCCTATTTCTCTCTTCTTTTGTGGAATTATTACATTTGACTTTTCTACCAAACAAAGCCTGGGCCTGGAGAGTATCAGTGTGTCTTAAAAGTTAGATTTCCATTTAGTTTTGTGTAGCTTTATAAACCTTTAATTTACGTAGACTTCAGCACCTTCCATATAAACTACTCCAAGGAAGTATGTAGTGAAGTGTGAAACAATGGGCCTGATCCAGAGCTACGATGTTACACTGAGCGCTGTAGCGCTCAGCGTAACATCGCTGCTCTGGCCCGACACTCCCCCTTGTAGGAGCGTATTAACTCTCCCTTACACCGGCTGAAGGCCACCCTCAACTCA
>WWET01000516.1:224965-244299 GCA_011038615.1 Limnodynastes dumerilii
AGGCACAGTTGCCCACCCCCCCTGTGACGGCTTGCCGCCACTTCACCACGGCACAGTCATCTCTGCTACAATCAACAGTTGGGGGGAAGCCCAAAAAGTTGCTGTACCGGGGGGGGGGAGGGGGCAAGAAGTTGCAGTACCGGGGGCCCAGAATTTCTCTTGGCAGCCCTGACTACAGCTACCAACTTACCTACACTACAGTTACCGGCTTATCAGCACTACTGTTACCAGTCTGCCTGCTCTCCAGCAGTCTGCTCACCAGTCCAATCTCTGGAGCAATCCAGTCCAGTCCATCAGTCCACTGTTCAGTCTAGTCTCTGGAGCAATCCAGTCCAGTCCAGCAGTCTGCTGTCTATGCCAGTTGTCCTACATGCTCCTCGGAATCCACCACTGATCCCAAACATACCCAAATTGTGACAAATTGTGGTCAACAAAAGTGGTAGCAAGTATAGTGAATGCAAAAAATATGGCGTTTAGGAATTATAGGCCAACTGAAAATAATGAGGACAGGGAATCTTGCAAAGCAGAAGGAGGCTAAAAAGGTTATCCGCTTTGAAAAAGTAATGTGATAGAACGAAACGTGTCAGTGGGACGTGCACTACAGCTGGTGTATCCTATACTTTGAATTGGTTTGGCGGTCTTCGGTCCGTAGGAATCCGAACGGCAGGTGGCCTCTGTACCGTTCAATACCAACATTTTCCTCCGGACCGCCGACTTCAAACACAAACCATATGTGCAGTGAGTATAATACCACTGACTGAACTGTTGAGATTTTGATTGGTTAGCCACAACGTTCCGGACATATCCCCATGCCTTACTGTGCCATACCATATAGAATATTGGGACTTTTATCCCTACCGGTATTGGACTGTGATTCCTATTCATTATCGTGAATTGTTGTTCCACCTGCAGTTATTGTTATAGGTATTGGACTGTGACTTTTTCTCATACCTTGCTTCATCTGCAGTTACCCTCAAGATTTATACACTTACTCTCCTATTAGCGATTATACCTCTGGATAACCATCGATATTGAGGCAACTTACTGTTTGTTGAACATTATATTTTCATACTTTACTCATCTGCTATACTGTTGGTCTGTTGATTATTAATTGCCCAGCTGTGCATAAATTTTATTGACTGTAATTGTCATGTTATATGGTATTAATTATTTTATTATTTCCTTGTTTAATAAAACCTATTTTTTTTTTATTGCTGCTCAGTTTCTGATATTTTCAGCAATGGTGATTTATATCTATTTTTATCTATTTAAGATAAATTTTAGTGCTGTGGTTTCTTCTTTCTTTTTTGTAATATCATTAACAGCACTCGTTTAGAAACTACTGAGAAGGAAAGGGATCTAGGAGTCAAAATTTTATGGGACCAAGTTTCCAAGGAATGCAACAAAGTAATTAGAAAGGCAAGTCAGATGCTTGGTTGCATAGGGAGAGAAATTAGTAGCAGAAGGAGGAAAGTAATAATGCCACTTTATAGGTCATTGGTAAGATCTCACTAGAATACATTAGAGACTGTGCATAGAAGAGCAATGGTACATGGCATGTTTCACAAATCATACCAAGAAAGGCTAGAGGAACTAAACATATATAGCTTGGAGCAGAGAAGGGAGAGGGGGGATATGATAGCAGCTTTCAAATATATCAAGGGTTGTAACTGGCTAAAAGAAGGTGGCATTTTTCGAAGGAAGAGGTGTAATAGAACACGAGGGCATGAATATAAACTGGAGGGTGGTAGATTCAGAGGAAATGTGTGGAAACAATTACTTCACTGAAAGGGTGGTTGATAAGTAAAATAACCTTCGATCTAAGGTGGTTGAGGCTAACACAGCAGAACAGTTTAAACATGCTTGGGATAAATATAAAGATATCCTAAATCTCAAACTACAGTAAAATGAAGGTAAAATAGGCTCTTGTGTTAGTTTAGTTTAAAATAAGCAACTTGTTAGACGGTCCATGTGGCTCTTATCTGCCGTCACTTTCTATATTTCTAAGTTATCCAATTATTATTATTTGTTTATTTTATTTTTAAATGCCAGTATAGCAGGGTAAAACCGCTACTATGCTCTGGCATTAATTTACCTGATTGAAAAAAATATTTAAATGTATAGGAAACTGGCAGAGACTGCAGCTGTACAAGGCGCAGCCTCTGCCCATATAGCTCCGACTGCGGGGGTGACACTTCCTTCCATCCAGAGGTACGTGTTTCTGCTGAAACATGCAACTCTGGAAAGGATATGAATGCACTAAAACTCTGGATTAGCCCCATTTCCATCAGCTTAGGAATCAATGCCAAATTAAAGTTCATTTTTGTTTTAGTTAAGCTAAATCATTTAATTTAGACCGTTGCGAATCCCCGCTGCGAGGGCTAGCATTGCGAATTAGGGACAACCAAAAGTTGCTTTTCAGCTGTCCCTATTTCGAATGAAAGCCTTTTCAGAATTTTTTCTTTATGAATGGGTGATTATGCGATTCTCATACTCAGCCATTCATTTTCGGAAGCGCCGCCGCCGGGGACTTAGGGTTAAGCTGCGGGGGTGAGACTTAGGGTTTGGGTTAGGGAGCGGGTTGTGGGAAACAGCTATCGGAGCATAGTGTTGGGTGCTCCGGCGATCGATTGCTATGCCTCATCAAGGCATAAGCAATCGATATCCCAGCAAGTTCAGAACTGGCTGGGAGCAAATGGCCCTTTCGAAATAGGGCCATTCGCTACGGGGACCCAAACCCAATTTAGACAGTACTTAAAGTGTGATCATATTCTTTTACAATTTAAATTATATCAATTCCATTAGTTTTTCATTTTAGTTAACTTATTATTTTTAATTGTATTTGATGAATTTTAAACTATATTTGCATTTGTATTAATAACTATTATTTTTTAAGAGATTGGGTAATTATTGGAATTTTTTTTCCTATATAGAAAATATCACTTGCATATGCTTTGCCTCATGGCCATTATAGAAATGTCAAGGGTTTAATTGACAGCTGTGAATAGCAGCACCTGCAAACAGCTCAGGGCTTGTTCTTGTGGTCTAGCAACATTCTTACTTTACGCTTTAAATAAAGGCTTACTCAGTGAGACAGAAATAACTGACAATGGATGATTGATGATCGGCCATCACGCAATAGCTGACATCTACCATTCACTGAGCCCATGTACAATCTTCCCTTAATTACATCCTTAACTCTTGGAACAGGTTAGATAGGAATCAAAAGATATGCTGACTAAATAGTAAAGTTTTTACATTTATGTTTATATGGTATGTTTACCTGGGAGTATTTACATTTATTTTAAAAACGGAATTCCCCAAACATTTAAAAAAAAAACATGATGTTTTTATGATGTAGAAAAAGCAAATATTAGTTTGGGTTATAACAGTCCAATGACACAATGGGCGCAACTCAGTTGAGAGTGATGTTGCCTAACTTGAATAAAATTTTGCATCACATCAGCCGTGATTTTGGTTGCAGTGTTGGACCAAATCACCAGTATCAAATCCAGTTAACCTACAAAAAAAGGCATTAAATCCCTATTCAATTGCTGAACTTGGGGATATTGGGCAAGATCCAGAGCTACGCTGGCCGTAAGTACGGCCAGGGTAGCTCTGGTGCACTCCCCCTGGGTGAGCGTAGTTAGACACAGTTACGCCGGCTGAAGGCTACCCTAACGAAAGGCATTACTATTCAATTGCTGAACTTGGGGATATTGGGCAAGATCCAGAGCTACGCTGGCCGTAAGTACGGCCAGGGTAGCTCTGGTGCACTCCCCCTGGGTGAGCGTAGTTAGACAAGACACTGCCGGCTGAAGGCTACCCTAACTTCAGCCGGCATAACTGTGTCTAACTACGCTTGCACAGAAGCGTAAAACACTATACCCAGCCCTCCCGTCCTAATTACCCCTCGCCCAGCTTCCGTAACTACGTTGTCACAGAGCCATGGATTACGCTGGCCAACATCTGCCCGGCGCATGCGAAGAATGGCAGAAATGCCGTTCTTACGCATACGGCCGCCGTAACTAGTGCGGCGGCCATCGCTCTGGATCAGCCCCATTGTATGAATATGTGGGTGTGGGTCCCCACTTAGAACGGCCCTATTTCGATAGGGCTGTTTCCTCCCAGCCAGTTTCGAACTGGCTGGGATTTCGATTGCGTTTGTGCAGTATAATGGGGCCAGGAAAGAGGGCATTTTTACCTTCTGACCAGCAGGATATGTCCACATTTTAAGACCGCGCACGTGTGTTCAGCCAAATTCCAGAATGTATCTGGACCCCAGAATTTAAACTTTTTTGGCTGCAGGGTGAGAAGGGGCCGGTAGCATACAGGACAGTGGTCAAGTGAAAATATTGAAATAATACAAGTGAATGGTGATTTAAAGAACAAAGACCCAACGGCAAGCAGGGACCCATTTTTGCTCCAGGTCAGGCAGGGGTTAATTGGAGTAGTTTTGTTATGATTTAGGATTGGGTGGATAGGAAAAGGGGGGTGGCTAGGATTGGGTGGGTAGGGAGCTAGTGAGGTAGTTTGTATGGTTTAAGATTGGGTGGATAGGAAAAGGGGGGTGGTTAGGTAGCTGATATTAGGGGTCTGTGGGGGAGGAGCTTCCTCCTTCTCAGCAGTAATTCTCCCACCCTCCCTCCTGTAGAGTTTAGTAATTTATTTTAACATGTCTTTTTTTCCCCATTCAGACAGTGCGTGGTTTGGCGGTAGCAGTGGGGGGTCAGCAAGGTTATTGGGGGTGTGGGTCTCCGGTTAGAACGGCTCTATTTCGATAGGGCCGTTTCCTCCCAGCCAGTTTCGAACTAGGAGGCATTGCAATCGATCCACAGAGCACCGAGCTTTCGGTGCTCCGAAAAGTTAAATAGTCCCCCGCTCCTTTTCTAACCCTAACCCTCCCCTCTCAGTACCCTAACCCTCCCTTCCTGGCAACTTGACCATACCCTCCCTAACTTGCAGCCTGACCCTAACCCACCATCTCCCGCAGCCTGACCCTAACCCTCCATCTCCCGCAGCCTGACCCTTTCCCTCCCTCACCCGCACAGAGAGTTTATTCACCTGTCCATTGGTCCGGCGATAGCGGCGGCGGAGGGATATCATCATTTCACCCATTCTGAAAAAAAAAGTAGAAAATGGTAAGTATTCGAAAAAGGGACATCCAAAAAGGAACTTTCGGATGTCCCTTTTTCGCAAATCAGGCATTCTTACGGGAGAATGCAACCGGGTTATTGGTGCAATTTGGAAGAATGATAAGTTAAAGCATACGGTCTGTTGATAATCAACCCAGGAGAGTTGCGAGGATACCATTCCTTAGTGGATGGATCCATTAGGTATGCCACCTTCCAGGTTCCGGGGTTAGCATTAGTATTGGGTTGCGTGAGGTATGGCCATTTGCTGGAAGTCATAAGGTAGTTTACAGTATATTTAATTAAGTGTTAAGTAAGTGCTGAACCCCCTATTCTGCTAGTTGGGCAATCCATTCATTGCTGGATGACACAGCTTTAGTCATCTAATTCAATTGGTGAGGTCTCACTCTCACAACATTCCATCAGGCAAACCCTCTGAATGAAATAATTGACGCGGAGACATATATTGGGTTTATATAAAGGGGACATAATGTTTCAGTGACAGCCATCATTACCGCTCCGCTGAAGCTCCCCACCGGGTTACCTGTGATATCATCAGGACAAAGCATATTTCTTGCACCTGGGCCCACAAGTCGCTAGTTCCACCTCTGGTCTAATGCCACAAGAATCAACGTCTTCTTGTACCACTTCTTCAAACACAAACATAAGGACAGATAAATGTCATCCTGATTATCAGGACAGGGACCTCCACTCCTAAAGGATCTATGATAACAGCACAGCTACCAGACACAACATATAAGGAACACAAATCAGAGAGAGCAATAACTGCAGCCATGAGAGGATAACAGCAGATGATATGGTGGTTATAATGTCATTTTCTATTCATCAGAGCAAATGTAATCATCCCTCAGCCACAGTGACATGCGATGGAACAGAATGATTGCCATTGCCTGGCCGGGCGGCAGCGAGACATTAAAACTCTGATATTTGCATGAACAAACGGCAGTTTTATTAAATCCCTCATCAGTAACCGGATTCTGATGGAAAATATGCAGCAGTCAGGCAGATAGCAGGGACTGGCGGCAAAGGAGGAGTCTCTGAGCGTAATTCAAAGGGGAACTGTGGCAATTCCTGCCGTTCCAGGGGCCTCGATCATTAAAAACGATTTTGGGCCGCGATTTTACATCGCGGCCCATCGCAGCGATATCGGCGCGATTTAAAAAAAAAAAAATTGAAATTCATTAACCCGCGATTATTTTCAAACACAGGCGATGTTCCGCAATGTTTTTAGGGCTTAATCACGGTGATTTTCATAAAAAAAATCACTGCGAGCTGTAGCCATGCTGTACTCATGGAACTACAAAGATCAGCAAAGCAGATCGTTGTAATTCTGTCAGCACAGCATGGCTACACTTGCAGTCATGCAGTCAGCTTGCAGCCATGCAGCACTTAGGATTTTTACACACAAAAACACATGTCTGTTATACGGACATGTGTTTTTGATGGTCGCAATCGGGGCAAAAAATGAAATCGCAGCTCTATGGCTGTGATTTTATTTTTTGTGATTTAAAGGAGATTTCACCGCGATTCGGTGAAATCGTCTTTAATGAATTACAAACGTTCTATGTTTGTTATTAAAAAAAGTTGGGACCGCGATTTTTGCACCCACGATTAAAAAAAAAAGAAAAATTAGTGTGATTTTTAGCTTAATGAATACACTTTGGCGATTTTTAAGCTAAAAATCACACGATATTTTATAAAATCGCGTTTAATGAATGAGGCCCCAAGACTGTTGTAAAACTGTTGTTTTAAATGAGTTTTACAAAAATATCTTTTAAGTTGATGAACATTTTTGGTCTTTATTTATGAAAGGCGATAAAGCCGATGAGAAAGTACAATTTCATACTATGGTTAATGGTCCTAGATTCTGTAATAAATAAAAAATTCAAATAAAATAAAATAAATAAAACACACCTTAATCATTTTCCCCTAACTCTAAATATATCTCTGTATTTGCATCTGTTTTCCATACCCAATAACTGGAAACCATGGTATTTAATAGTAGAAGATAATTCATTTGAGAGTGCAGTCGTTTGACATAAATATTCCAGAAGTCCAGGTGTCTGACTCCCCTATTTTGGGAATGACAGAATTAGGGGAGTACTTTCTATGTCAGGCCTCAGATTATGTTTTGTTTGAAGGGAAAGTTATCTTCTTGCAGAATGTATAAACTCCGGATCCTACATTCTTTTGTGTGATTTCTAAAAGTCAGCTATGGCACAAACAATAGTGTTAGATTAATAATGACATAATTACAATTATTAATGATGTATTATATTAAGTTTTATACCTTGATTCTCTACAAATAATTCATCAATTTGAAAATGTCCCTGTTTTTGTGTTGCATAGATCTTTACACACATTCATTGACTTGTCCAATGGCTCATAACTGACCAGCACCATAGAAAAGCCACAGTTTCGAAACTCTGTGATTTGCATTAAGTGCTATAATAGTTCGACTGAATCAGACTCTCTGGACCGGACCCATGGAGGTCAGGCAGTCCACACAGAGGAGGGGAGTGATCTGGTCACCAGGGCTGCCATCAGGTGGGGGACAGCCAGAACTACTGTCCCGGGCCCAGAGCCATCATTGGGCTGCCACCATTAGAGGGCCAATGTGACGTCACCGATGACATCACATAGATGATGACCATAAATTCTGATGGCGGCCCTCTCTGTCACTCTTGTGCAGACATTGGTTTAAGGGAGCCTTGAGTCTCTCGTGTTAATGCATGGTTCATATGACCACTGATCCCCATGGAAAGCTAACACCCTGCCTCAAATGTAAAACCTAAATGCCCCCCCCCCACACACCTTACAGAGTTTAGGCAGTTGGATTCTAGGTGTACAGAGCTAAATTCCATATACATGGATTTCCATACCGTAACATTGAAGAAAATAAGCCGCATTCCGCAATTAGCTTGTGGAATTCGGCTGACAGATGGACGTATAGATCTGGTCCTGGGCATTCCATTGTTTTCTTTATGGTTATAAATAGTTTGGATGTTGGCAAAGACAGCCCCATGTATAGGCCAGATAGGTGACTGCCTAGAGCTCCGCCACTCAGGTGCTCTCTTGGCTGTCAGTCAGCAGAGGCTCTGCGTGACCCAGCCTCTGGATCTGTCAAGCAGAAGTACAGCATGCGCAACATGATCACATTGCATGTACTGCACTTCTGAATGGAAGACCCAGAGGCTCCCTCACACAGAAGCTCTGTTTAAGGTTGGCTCTACAGGTGATCACCCCCCAAGATGTGTCTGCAGCTGTCAGTGAGACATGCAGCCGGCGATACTGATGTCTCTGTATGTGTGAGCATTGAAAACCCACACATGTGGGGACATCCATAACCCTGGGGAAAGGGGTGCAATCTCCCCTAGCCATCAGTAAAGAAGGTTAGTGAGGTGATGGGGAGGGACGAGAAAGGGAGTGACAGGAAAAGAATAAGAATAAAACAATGAAATGAGAAAAGTCATTAGGAACAATGAGGGGTGAGCTAAAGAGAACAGGGCGAGAGTTGTATAGAGATTATGGAGGTGAGTAGGCTAAGGGGAACAGTAGGATAAGAGAGATATAAAGAGAATAGTGGGTAGGGAAGGGTATAGATGGAGACGGCTACAGAGGAAACAGTGGGGAGAGGGGTAGAGAGGGACCAGTTGTAAGGTAAAAAAGGAGCAGTGTGGAGAGAGTATTATAGAGGAGGGAAGGGATATAGAGATTACATTTGTGGGAGGGATAATGAGGGAGCAGTGGAGGGTATAGAGAAGACAGTGGGGGTAGGGGTATACAGGGAACATTTGAAGACTGAGCTGTAAAGAATATGTGGGGAGAGTGTATGGGCAAGATAATGGGTAGGGAAGAACATTAAAAGAGAAGAGTCAATACTAAAAGACAAAATTCTACTGTACCCCTCATTCTGCTGCCTGACAGATTAGATATCACCTCCACAACAGGATGCTGGGCGCATTATTACCAATAAATGAAGCCCTAAAAATAAAGCCCACATAACATAGCCTAATTCTGTTCATTTGACAATCTGTGCACATACTCCGTTGATTCCAAATTTGTATAGAAGAGTTGTTTCTGGTTTGCTAAAAGTCATCATTAGCCAGTAATTTCTAATGCAATGGAGCAGGTGCAAATGATACACTGCATACAGTCTATATATATATTATGCCATCTCCCCCATTCACCCTTTTGAAATATGACACCAGTGATGTTCAGGACTAGATTCCTGCATGGTTATATTCTGACTACGATGTCATACAACATCTGCTATACAAGCAGCCATACTACCTAATCATGTTGGGCCACTGCACTTTGGGACGGATTCAGACTTGGAAGTCAAAACAGAGAAAGGAGCTGCAGGGGAACATATTTAACATGTGAAAATAGCCTTTATCGCCAGAAATCAAAGGTGAACTCATTTACTAAATGGAGCTCTTAATCAGAAGAAATTTCCAATCATTTTTCAACTTACTTTATATTCATCAAATGCTTTAATGTCTCTATTTCAGTCTTTTAATGCATGTAAAAATATATTTTATTATGATTTGGTGTCTTACCTATCGACATCCTTTTCAAATGTATATAAATAAAAACATTTTGAACACCCTTATTTTATTTATATTTGAAAAAATACCATTAATTTTTGTGGTGTAGACCGTTGCTTTTCCTGGTCAGCTGTCTTGTCACAGTCTATTGATTACCTAACTACTAATCAGGGATTACCCCATGGAATCACCACATGTTATGGACCAAAAGTTAGGCCTACAGGAGAACAACAGATAACATGATCAGAATGAACAAAATAACCCTAGATAAGAATGGAATCTGACCACAGAAGCATGGACAGGCTCACATTTAGGATAGGGAGCAGGATAACAGTTAACAAAACTACGGAACAACAGTCATAGTGAGTTAATAGAGGAACCATATAATGGGGAATTGGAAAACTAAACAGACACATGCATGGTGACATCAGAGAGGGTGTGGGTCCCCGGAAAGAACGGTCCTATTTCGATAGGGCCATTTTCTCCCAGCCGGTTTTGAACTGGCTTGGATTTTGATTGTGTATACCTCGACGAGACATAGCAATCGATCCACGTAACACCGAACTTTTGGTGCTCCAAATGGTACGGCAAAAACATACCCCAACCCTTCCCCTAATTCTAACCCTAACCCTTCCATTACCTAACCCTAACCTTCCTTTACCCGCAGCCTGACACTGACCTTCCCTACAGCCTGACCCTAACCCACCATCTCCTGCAGCCTGACCCTAACCTTCCCTCCCCTGAAGCCTGACCCTGATCCTCCCACCACTGCAGCCTGATCCTTTCAGATGTCCCTATTTCAGAAATCACACATTCTTAGTGGGGACTGCAACCACATCAGAGACTGCCCATGCCCACAATACTGCTACATATCCATGAGATATGGGGTACACCAGTGGTACCGGTATTAAGTGACAGTGACCAATGTTTTTAAAGTTGAGGAAAAGAGACTACTTAGACAAGGTTTACTGACTTCTAAGTTCTTCTCTCCAGGAGATCTTAGAGGGAAGAAGGAGATGCTGATATGGGGAGTGGCTTAATGATGCTATATTATGCACATCATGTCATGAAGCCCCGCCCTCTGTCTCTCAATGGCACAACTCTTAATGTTACTAAATATGGGCAGGGCTTGATGATGCAATTTGCCCATACCTAGTACCTAGTAACAGTAAGTTACACCCTTAGTTAGGAAGGGGGGGAGCAGTATTTGAGGCCTCCTTCAATCCCATTGCGGGAGATTTGCCGGATACGGGGAATCGGCAACCATAAGTTAGACATGTACAGTAGGAAAGGGCCGAGTGTGATTTTTAGTTCTATACCTATGCAACTAACTCAAAATTGATGTCTCGTACTAAAATAAAAAATGCAACTTCTTTATTTGAAGGGTGTAGAACTCCACTTCTCAAACAACAGTACATTTATTAAAATCTTTTACCCAAAAGCATCACGTTCCTGCAATACTTAGGCCAGAACTAAATGACCTTGGTAATAACAGCAAAAGACTCTTTGTCGCGATGCCTGGTCGCTGTGCTTTTTTGCGAATTAGCATTGCGCATTTTACTTACAGCAATAGACGAGAATAGGTGTCTTCGCGGGCAATTGAATCGGGCCCCTGGTTAGGTAAGACTGGATTGTCATTTTAGAGACTGTTGCATCTCGTTTCTCGCATTTATCAGCCATAAGGGCCTCAGGATAAGGACAACCATGCATGTACTGGCGAGCCAGGAGGGGTTGCATAATGCCTAAACAGTAATAAACACCCCCTTTTCTGCCCTCATCCATTTGTTCAGATCTTTTCACAGATTGAGATTTCTTACCTCTGTAGCATCTGTCTTGCTGCTGGGTCTCTTCTCTCAACATGCTGCCTGAAAAAAGTGTGAAGGAAAGTTAGAAGATGGTGTAAAGACATGTTGACACTTTTCATTTTGCTGGTCATGTCTCCTCTGACAGTGGTGCTTTACTGAGAAATGATGTTGTTGGCAGAGCAGACACAGCCTCCATGTGTTGTGCGTATTTCCTTCACATATCAGCAATATTCATTTTATTTCCTTTGATATTGCATTATTACTGCAGTCTTTCATTTGTTGCAGTATTCCATGTTATCATGGTGCACTGCAGAATATTTTGAAACATAAAATAAAAATGATAATCAGAATTTGAAACGCATAAATGGTTTATTATAGATCCAATGGGAAATATTTTTCATGGAAATCTAAAACTCTAAGCTAAGATATGAAAGTCATATTTTACAAAAAAGCTTTGATGGTTAAACGTAAATGCCTCCCAGCAATGGTGGTGCTGAGAATACAGAACAGGGAATTAAGTTGTTATTCAATGAATACTGTATACTAACCATATATTCTGCTTTCAACGATCATATATCCTTACTACTCCAGCACAGCTCCAATTTTCGCCAGTGAAAAAAAAAATATATATCATTTTTATATTATAGTACTTGTTTTCACAGAACACACATGGATAGCTCTGGATTTTAGGATTAAACATTTAAATATTAATGTAAAATTGCTTTGCAGTAGGAAAATGAATATATCTATGAGTAAGGGCAGCTTTTATAAGCGGAGCAATGTTTATGTCATGATAGGCGATTTTTTATGTCAAACTTAAATATGGTCAAAATCCTGTTTGTGATATATTCTTCAATTATCCTACAGAATAGTAGGCAATCTTAAAAAGCTTAGTGGTTGGTTTTTGAACGTAAAATCTACAAAATTTAGCAATGTGAACAACTTTAAAAAAAAGCATAATATAATATAACATTAACAGTTTTAAATTCAAATCACCATTTTAAAAAAAATGTCCATCACGAAGAACGTTCCAAAATAAAGTTATAGAACATAATTCTTTTGCAACATTTAGTAAACTGCATTTCAAAATATGTGAAGAGGATGTATATTTCTGTAAATCTGAAAACGTGGTTTCATTTTAAAAAGTAGATGTCATTTTTTTCGGCAGTACACTGTAGCTAAAGATTGACAGTTCCCGATCTAATCATTCTGACTCTGAAGCACCTGGCTTAGTTTGTATCATTCTTAATAATTCTAGAGACAACAGTGGAACCACTGTACTGAGTGGCATATCCTTCCTATTAATACATTCCCTGTCAGTGGTATGAATAATGTTTCTGTAGATACAGGAATGATCTGACACGACAAGTATTATCGGTTATATTTCTAGTTTATATACAACAGTTTAAAACAAGCCAGAAAATGTAGATGATCAATTATGAACTGTTGAATTACCTTGAACCTGAATTATACCTGTCCTAACTTGAATCCTTTTGGAATGCCAGATTTTACAGAAAATGCATTACAGTATTGCCTATGATGTATGACCTTAAAAACACAGATTAAAATTTTTAAAACAATAGAACTATGCATTTTTATTAAAATAATGATCATATTTATTTGTGTTTTTGTTATACTGCTAAATATTTCTAAATTTTTATATTTATATTTTATATACCCAAAAAATTTTACACATGTAAATGCTTTGCAGATAAACATCAATTTATGTGAAAATGCAGTTTAAATTTGAGTTTATCAATTAATGTCTCTAGATGAAGCTTTAGATTTAAATATCATTAATGACAAAAACAACAGTATAGACCTAATAATATTTAAGAGTATGAATGAGCAATGCAAATGTCATAATATTGTTGTGATATTATATTGTTTAATTTTACTTTAAAAAAAAAAAAATTCCTGCAATTTTCTATTGAGTTACACTTGCAACTTAATGATACATATGAGATCACACATTTTTAGTTACAATACAACAAAAAAGATATAAAGCATATAAAATATAAAAACATATATATAAGTATTATCAAGCACAAAAAAATCAAAACAGCAAAAGATATTGTTACATTAATGTACTTAAACTAAACTTTCATAAACACTCGACTGTTTTATTTTTTTAAAATCTATTACAGTTCTATGAATAATACCCATGGGGGAACAACTAGGGGTAGCCACTAATTATTGCTTACAGTATGTTTGTGGTCTGTTGTTTCCTCTATATAGGAGAGAAGAAGACAAGTCCAATTTATTTATAGAGATGTTAATATGTTTTTTTGGGTTTTGTTTTTTGCAAATTTGAAGTCCTCTAGATTATGGTATGACCCCTTTGTTTTACAAACTGTGAGGTCTTATAGTTTTATCTGCCTTTATAATCTATTGTAACATAATCCTAATATGTGTGTATGCTTGGGCATTTTTTTTGGGGGGGGGGGATTTTTTTTTATCTTTGTTAATAATTTATTTATTAGTGTTCATAGGCTCTCAGCATATAACGTTATAATAAACGTATGTTCAGTGTTAGTAATGTAAGCAAACATTTTCCATTTTAGTCATGCTCTGTGGTAACATTCTATATTGAAACACACACTATTGATCACAGCCATCAGACAGAAGGCGATAAATATCTAGGATTTTAATCTCTGCAGATAAGACTAGTCAAAGTAATTCAGGATTTCATTCCCTCCAAAGCGTGAGCAGTTTTCAGTGCATTCCTCTAATGCAGAAGTGATTTTCAAGACAATAGTACACAGGGAATCTTGTTCTCTATAAATCAAGTTACACAAAAGAGAACACTTGTGAGAGGTTCCTAAATGTGCTCTGACAGTCACAAGAAACTTACTAATCTTGCAACGATGTTTAGAAATTTCTTGGTTACTGTATAATACATGAAAAAAAATCTGCATAAGCTGTCTATAGGTTAATACATATGTAATGTTTTAATGCTATTTCATACCCAAAATATACATTTATTATTACTAATTATATCTATCTATCTATCTATCTATCTATCTATCTATCTATCTATCTATCTATCTATCTATCTATCTATATCTCTATCTCATATCTATCTATCTATCTATCTAAAAAAAAATGTGGATCATGAATATAATGTAGAATCTGGTTTTGTCTACTGTGCATCGAGGACGATACAATAATGTGGTTGGCTACTGTTAAATAATTTTACAGAGAATCATATAGTTTCAATGAAAATATTGCAGATATAAACCAGATTTCATGTTTTAACAGTTAAACCACAATAAAATCTTTATCCAGATAAACCTTCACAGTGGAATTTATAAGATTTTTAGATATTTGTTGTAAATCACAAAAATTTGCTCATTGTTGCATATGTATTTTATATATTCTTTCCCAGATAGAACGGTATAGTTTGTTACTGGTTGATGGCAGTGTTGTGGGGCATTTTATTTCCTATAAGCCCCCGGTCTTTCATGCACTTGTTTGCATTAACTTATTAATTGATCTGAGTAACTTCCATTTTGTGTATGTTTCTGTTTGTGAGCATGTCTGGGAGCAGCAGCTGAGAGGGGGTGTTGGTCCACAGCAGCTATTTTGGAGACTGTAAGGGGTGTCTCTTAAGGTAAGTTAGCTCTCTCAATTTAAAAACACATATATAACCCAACATTGGGACTCTCATTGTTAGAGTTAGGACCACCATATGCAGAAAGGCCTTGACAGTGGCTAGTGGCTTATTATATATTTGCAAATATGTGTAATGGATGTTTCTGAGTTTTATTTTACAGATAGAATGGTATAGTCTGTTACTGGTTAATGGCAGTGTTGCTGGGGCATTTTTTCCCCTTGTTTCTATATATTTTTGTGTACAGATACATATATACAATGTATAAAAATATATATTGTTTAATAAAAACATTGACAGAAGTTTTACTACTAATAAAATGAAAATGGTGTTAGAAGATTGTATCTTATTATTATGATTAATATGATGATGATGATGATGACGATGACTATTGTTATTTTATTATTCATGTTATTCATATAGTGGCAGCACATTATATATCACTAACACTATAGCTTAAATTATAGAAAAATATTAGCTTTACCTATATTTCTCCGTAACTATTAGTATACTAGTATAATATTTTTAACCAAATGGTTATCATTTATTAAACAATACAAACTGTAAACATGATATATATTTGATTTAAAGATGTAAACATCAGCAAATATTATTTTATGCCTACAAACCTCTCTATAAAATGACACAGGTTTGACTTTAATGATAATGTTAACAGAGAACAATAGTTGGTTTATGACTGGAATTGTTAATTTTTATAATACCCAGATTTTATTTTTAGTGGTCCTTTAATGGCAAAATATTGTATATTGAACCTTATATATCTTTAGGGAAATAGTTAATTAAATAAAAGTTCTGAAGTCTGCTTAGTAATATCTCATGATCTATAGATGACTTATATTCAAACAGAAAAAAACAAGTATTAATTAATGACCTTAAAGAATGTATCAGAAATCATTAAAAGGACATATAAAAATGTTGGTTTAGAATCAGAGAAACAGCATTTACAATACTCACATGTGCAAGTATGTGGAAATAAATTAGAAATAGACAACTGAGATGGAACGACTTTATCTTTTAATTCTTTTTTCAGATGAGTACATCTAGACAGTTATAGAGTACTTTCTAGAGACATCTTTCCTGGCCTTCATGGCTTTAATTTCTCTGACTCTGAACAACTTCCTTCAAAACAAAGTAAGAATTTGACTTCTTAAGTTGCTTTGATTTATATGTGATATCTTTGTCTAAGCTGCTCAGGAAAAATAGTTGTTTTCATAGACCCATTAGAATAGTATTTGCAGGGTCTTCCTGATTGCTGTCAAATAGCAACAGTGACCCCTAGTGTGTCTTCTCATCTGTAATCTAGTTACTTTCACTATTTCCATTTAACCTTCAGGGCCTCATTTAATCTAAATTTCCCATGTAATTTTCCTACTGACTCTTCACAATGGTGCTGTAATCTTATTATTAGCTCAATGTTTTATTTGAAATAATATTTTCAATAATTATGCTATAAAGCTGTCAAATGAGAAAAAAAAGTTTTAAGAAAATTGACTTAATGATACAAGAGAGTTAAACACCTGTTTTTTCTGGTGATTAAACCTGCCATTGTGGTCTTTCTGTGTGAACATATTTGTAACGATATCTACAATATCTATCTCTATATCTTTCTCTCTTTACAAGGTTGGTCCAATATTGAAAAAGTGTGTAAGCTGCCAGTATATGATTTATTATGAAACTATACAGGTTGCATCAGTTAATCTGTCTCTGTGCAGCATAGGAAGATATCTGTAGAGTGTGTATGGAGTCACAATGATTTCAGCAGATAGGGCTGGATCCGGACTTAAGTAAGTGCTTGAACTTACTTACTCCTGGGCTAAACCATGTTGATTGCAGGGGAGTCATATTTAATCTGTTGCAAACAGTATTAGAGTTGAGAGATGGTGTTTCCTATCCCAAGTCTAAATAAAAGTATGATAGTAATGCTGGTCAGTATCTGTGTGCAGTAAGCAATTCAAAGATATATCCTTGTATGCAAAGAATACAATTAACTTGACTCCCCCTGAAATCAACATGGTTTAGCCTAGGAGTAACTAATTCCAAGCACTTACTTAATCCAGCCCATGGTTCGGAGAGATGATAAGTTTAGATCTGCTGGCATACATATGGTTGGTATAGTGTGTGCACGTGAATTAGCAATCACATCCTCTCATGTATGAGTGCATAGGTGTGAGCCCAGCATTATCAGAATGCCCCTTGAAGGCAATAGGGGGTGAGGATGTCAGTAAAAGCAGAACTCAGAGGGCTGTGACGAGAGCTGACTACTTCACCTTTTTTACATGCTCTGGGACACTGCACGGTAAACTGAGCAACTAAATATAACTGAATTGATACTTGATAGACTGAGGGATTTCTTTTGTCCAATATGCCTGGTATTCTGTCTCCAGTGATAGCCCTCCAGGTTTAAGGCTTATGTAAGACTGGGCTGGGGGATCCATAGAGGGGGGTCCCCCACCAGCATATCAGCCAGGCTTAGTCCAGTCAGGATCTGGACAGGTTTCAATAACAGAAGGGGAACTCTTTTATTTAAAAAGATCTTCCCTTAGGCCCATTGATTGCATTGCATCTCATACCTCATACCAATGACTGAAGTGCATTTAATTTGCTCACTTCGCTGTAAATTAAACATCTCAAGTACCAGACTATTCAGCCATGTTTTTTGACGTAATTTCTCTCACTGATGACTGAAGCCAATTCTATATATAGTCTATCAAAACAAACCTGGTTGTAATGTCCTACTCATGTCATCAGGACAAACCTCAAATTACATCATATCTGTTACCTTAAGCACAGGCGTTAGTACCTATCTCTAGTGATCTTCAAGAATTATCACAAATCAGTGAGATCGGATACAAGATTAATAACAGTGCAGACAAGCTAGAATCTGCAAGAAGGCAGTGTTAAACATTACAGTATGTCATGAAAAAGTATATTTTTATTTCTTTTCTATTTGGCATGTAAAACTGTGTTAGTATGTGTTGAATTTCCATGTAACACAATGACTTGATCATACATATATTATGTTTGTGTTTGCATTTTTTTTATTTTGTTACTTTTATGTAGACAGGGGAAGGATAGCTTTGCCTATAAAAACTGTATTATATTTCTTTTTTAACAGGTTTTATATATCGGATTACGTAGCGCTTTAAGTAACAATATTTAAGATTCACATCAGTCCCTGTCCCATTGGAGCTACATTCTAAGTTCTTTAACACACACACACACACACACTTACCGTACCAGCATGCTGAGTGTAGGGGGAAACCAGATCACCCAGAGGAAACCCACGCAGACATACGGAGGACATACAAACTCCACACAGATAAGGTCTAGTCTGGGAATTGAACTCATGACCTCAGTGCTGTGAGATACAAGTGCTTCTTACTGAGCCACAGTGCTGCCCTTATAGCAAGCCTAATAGTGAAACTGTCACTATTTTCTTTTCATGCACGTATGATCTCATTGTGTACATAACTGTACCTGGCATCTTTAATACACCTCCAACACTGGACGCATCTTGCATGTAGATGTCATGTATAAAATGTTATTTTATGAGCAGCTCAATAAGAAGGGGGAAAGTAATTTCCAATCATATTTTAGCAGGCTACTGGATGAATCACTAATTCATTATCGTTGACTTCCTTGTTGATTGTAATAACATTACAATCAAACTTACATTAATGCTGCATTTCTATAGTACATGTGAATTGTAGCTCAGCATTACAATCAAGGGATTTAAATATGTGTTATTATGAGGGCGGTGTCATATATTGTAAACCATGCAGAAAGCTTTGTTAAGAGTCACATTAATGTGAGAAGTGACTATCAGGACCTTTACCTATTGACTCTTATTATAAGGCCATGACATGACTATTACTTGGTAAGAGTGGGCCGGATCCAGATCTGCGCCCGACAGGTCACTTACCCACGCAAGGTGCATGCGTCCTCCAGATGTTACCCTAGGGTTACGATCGTAACCCTAGTGTAGCAATATTCGTACGGAACTATTGTTCCGTACGACCCATTTGCATACAAATGGACTGTGCTTCCCCTCTGCCCGCTAAAGTGGGCGGGGACAAGCATGCAAAATGTACAGTGTGGGAGGGGGCTCCCACACTTGTGCAGATAAGCAGTCGTACTGACCGCTGATCCGCACGAACACTTTAAGGTAGGCTTATGTCAGCGTAAGGCCGGG
>WWET01000516.1:255505-284272 GCA_011038615.1 Limnodynastes dumerilii
GGAAGGGAGGGTTAGGGTCAGGCTGCATGGAAGGGAGGGTTAGGGTCAGGCTGTGGGGAAGGGAGGGTTAGGGTCAGGCTGTGGGGAAGGGAGGGTTAGGGTCAGGCTGCGTGGAAGGGAGGGTCAATGAATTTGACAGAAATCACAGGGGATTTAGAGTGGAAACGAATGCCATTCAGACACACTTGTCAGCTTTTGCAATATAATTTTTTGTTAGCAAAATCAAGGTGCTGCACCTAAGGGGTGTTTCCTGTACCATCAAAGGGGTGTGTTTAGCTCCTCCCATGGGTGTGTCTAGTGCTACGAGGAAAACTATTTGTCAAAAAATGGCAGCATTAGTTTTTTATTGATTGTTAGATTGTCAGTGAAAAAATACTTAGTTTTTATTGTGAAGTCTGTGAATAAGAGGTTGATGACATTCTAGATAATCTTTATAGAAAAGCTAAATGTAGGTGACCCCGCAGCTGAAAGAAAAGTGAATATATTCTTCTAATGTTTTGATGTCAGGAAAGTTTTAATCATTGTACTGTATTAAGTGACCAAGGGCCGAATCCAGACTTTCCCCCGGTTTTTCATGTCAGGCATTCAGACTGGGACAGAGTTGCTGGCAATTAAAGGTGCTTTTAGAAATAGAGACAGGCGAAAGCCGGTCGGCATACTTACTCATTCATTTTTTTGGAAGCCGCCCTCCGGAGCCATCACAGACCCCACCGGAGAGGTGAGTAACCTCTCCAGGGACTTTTGGGGTTAGGCTCTGAGGAAGGAAGGGTTAGGTTAATGAAAGGGGAGGGTTAGGGTTAAAGTCATGAAAGGGGATGATTATGGTTAAGGTCAGGCTGCGTGGAAGGGAGGGTTAGGGTCAGGCTGCGTGGAAGGGAGGGTTAGGGTCAGGCTGTGGCTGCGAGGAGAGGGGGGGGGGCTTAGGGTTAGGCTATAGAGGAGGACTATTAGGCTTAGGCTAGGGAGAAGGGAGGGTTAGGGTTAGATTTAGAATTAGGGGAAGGGTTGGGGTAGTTTTTAGCCTTACCTTTCAGAGCACTGTGTTCGGTGCTCCGGGGATCGAATGCTATGCCTCATCGAGCATAGCATAAGTAATTGATATCCCAGCCAGTTTGAAACTGGTTGGGAGAGAACGGCCCTATCCAAATAGGACCATTCTTAGCGGGGACCCACACCCCTTCATGAGAATGGTTCTGGGAGGATGGAACAGACAGATTAGATGGGCCAAGTTGTTCTTATCTGCTGTCAAATTCTATGTTTCTATGTAAAAAAAATATATGTATTACTATTCTTTACTTTTTCTTAATACTTATTCACTTAGCAAGAATGAAAGTGAGAAAGGAGGAATAATAGATTAAGAAGGGGTGCACGAGGAGAATGAAAGGAGAAGAAAAGAGGTAGAGAGACAGTAAGAGAAAAAAAGAAAAGGCTTTTGCATTACTCGCACATTAGAGATTAAATATATGCTCGAGTTAAAGGATGAAGCACAGCTAAAATTACATTCTCATTCATTCATACGCATTCATTCATTCATTCATTCATTCATTTCTCTTATTTTTGGCTTACATTTTAACAGTTAAGAAATAAAAATGCTTCTTTAGATATTTTGTGGAGTAAAGTGTCTTTATAAATAGTATACATTTAAGCACTACCTGGCAAATGTAGGTAGTGGACTGAATAGAGTCTCACGGGCTCATAAATCATGGCTGACAGTTGTTCTGTAGTGTGGGTTTTTAATTAGGATACAAATATGCCATCTGATATAAATAAAAAGGCAACTTCATAAGCAATACGGCTTTTCTGAATTAGTTGAATAAATTTAAATGTTTACTGCTTTTTAGAATATTTTAAATGATCAGCAAAACAGCACATAAGAAATATGCTGGGTTTTATTTATTTTTTTACTCATAGGGGTTCATTATCTCCTCATTTATATAAGAGGATCTTAAAATCTTCCATTTAGATTTACATCTATTACCTAGGTTTTCTCTGTAAACTGGCAAATTGCTATCCACTTTATCATGCATGAATAAATATTGATATAGAACATTAAAGAAGTAAAACTATATAGTAAATTATTTGGTTGTGCTATCTATAAATTTTGGGTATGTACACATATTTATGCAGAGCTCTTATGACTTTTTACTACTTAAATACAGCCTGATGAAACAAATGAAGGTAATGACATTTAATTAAATTTCACTGAAAATCTATGTCGATCTCAGATGGATTTTGGAAAACATCTACCTCTAAAGTGGACAAATACACTCTCTGGGAAACATCAATCCCAGAATAATGGGTGATCCCTCTGGACAGTATCTAGTTTTCATCACTCCCTTCCCTACCACTCCCCTTACCCTTCCTCCCCTCCTACCCTTTCCTGTAGACCCTCTGACTATGGTACACTCCCTCCTATTCCCCACCCACTCCTGGGCTAAACCATGTTGATGCAGGGGAGTCATATTTCATCTGTTGCAAACAGTATTAGAGCTGAGAGGTGATGTTTCCTGTCCCAAGTCTAAATAACAGTGTGTAAAGCTGGTCAGTATATGTGTGCAGTAAGCAATTCAAAGATATATCCCTGCATGCAAAGAATACAATTAACTTGACTCCCCCTGCAATCAACATGGTTTAGCCCAGGAGTAACTAAATTCAAGCACTTACTTAAGTCTGGATCCAGCACTTAATTTCAAGCTCTTTCTTAAGTCTGCATCCAGCCCAAGGTCTCTTAAATTGTCTGAAACATAGAAAAAATAATAATCTTAAAGAAACGAAAACTTTACATTAAAGATTAAAATTGTTGGTAGGTAAAATTACAAAACCTATTAGGAGATCCTTTACAAGGGGGCCGAAGATTCTGACTGCCTAGGGACCTCCGCGGGTTTAATCCGGCATTGATTAGGCTATGTTCCCTGTACTACATCTCCTGTTTATTTGCATTGTGGCTTGGACATTCTGCTTCTTTAATAAATAAAGAGGTAAAGAGAAGGACAGTGAACGTAACCACAATAGGTTTGACATAATACATTAATGTTTTGACCAAACATTGTCCCATTTTTCAGTGCAAACATTCATGTCTATTTTACAAAAACCTACGTTATTTTTAACACACCGTCTTACTTCACAATTTTCTCCTGTCTCAACAAATTGTTCCAAAAGAAAAGGAAAATGCAGCTCCATTTATAATCCACACAATACACTCTGTTTTGTATATCTTAGCCTATGGGTTGTTCTTGTTATATACTATGTTGTCAGTTTTGCATATTTTGATATATATCTACAGGAATCTGAACTGGTGTTATTCATGAGCTGCTCCGGTGTATAGAAATGATGAGGATGTTGTCAAATTAACATAACTGCTATTATTATGTAAGCTTCCTCTTCTTCATGTTTTATGGCTAAGTAAAGGTGACTTAATGGCATAAACAATATATAGTCCGTTCCCGATGAGGGTCCATGGCAGAACCAGAGTCAGCTGTTACATCATCTTGACATTTATTTTGTTTTTTGTTTACAACTTGTTTATCATTTTTTGACAGAGGCGAACATGACGCAGAGCTAAGCACAGCCATTTATTCCTTCTTATCTGGAAGCCTTACCATACATTCCTGGAAACATAGGTTGAACTTTACCCATGTAGATGAGTTTCTTAAGAACATAAATGATTAAGTGTTGTATTAATACTATTAATTACCCTGCAAAAAATTCTAATGCATAGCTTCATAGCATAACTATGTAAAAGGTGCTTAGATTCTTACCATCCATAACCCTTTATACACATATTTGTACAAAATGTCTGTAATTTTAAAGATTCCAGCCTCAAGGAGGTTTCATTTTTCCATTGAAGTCCCCTTGATTTACAGTACGCAATATGTTACAGCTTCCTTATTTGCTCTTTTGGGACAGTTACTGACAGTAAATCTCTATTAAAATATTCTTCCATATGGTTGCATGAAAATTTTATTGCACTGTGCCTTAGGCTGAAGGTCACAGATGAGTAGCTGCAGTTAAGTATTGCAGTCTATGGACTCGGTGCTACATCTGCTGTGGGAGATGGAGAAAAATTTAAATTTTACTGTCAATATCAGTACTTAGGAACAAGCTACATTCATTTGCTGCTGAAAACCCACATCAAGGCTTATAGCATTGTTATTTCTTAGATTTATCTTAGAGCGTTGCAGTTGCAGACTTTTTCGCTGTGGTTTGTTTTGACTGGAAAATATTATTGAATCGTTGGGTCACTTGAGATTGTCCCCTAATGTATTTTTCATTTATGAAACATAAAATATGTATATTCTATCTATCTAAGTTGCATGATATCCGACATGTTCTTTTTTGCTCTTTAGAGTGTTTCCTGGACATCACATCAGATAGATGAAAGTGATACAAGCTCTGAGCGTCGTTATCACTCAATAGCAGCATTTTGTATAAATGATTCACTTTTCTTTACCATGGAGGCTTCACTACAGTCAATGCGCCAGATCCAGATCTACATTTGCATTACGTTTCAAGACGTAGCGTATTTACTATGCACTCCCCGAGGCACTCCCCTTGCATATACGTACTTTTGCCGTTTTATGCTTCCCGAACCCTGCCTTAACTTTACACAGCGTAAGTACTGATGTGCATATAGGCCTGACATACTTACGAGGCTAAGCATGCCCATACTGTATGATTTAAATCCATCGTAATTATGAGTGTCGTATGTCTGGCACGCCCCCCTACATTCGTAGTTACGCTGCTGATATGTGACTGGCCTGTACGCTCTGAGTTACGTGGTGTAACATCTGCCGTGTGCATGCGCAGTAAATACTAATGTGCGATTTTATTTCAGCGGCTAGCATAAAATCGCTCGCGTACGTAGCTCTGGATCTACCCCAATATTGGGTTTTCTCGGCCACAGAGAATGTTCTCCAGATAGTTGAACTAGGATTGTATTTCCCAAGTAAGGACCAGACTTTCGAGCACATCGGCAGTTAGATCCGAAGCCTGATCCTCACTGTGGGCCGGATTCAGACCTCTGTACGTGTTCTGATAGTCTGCATGGAAGAGTGGACTGAACTCCCCTGTCACTCCTCCCTCTTGTGTGAATTTGGTAGCACTTATGCTGCTATAACCCTACCATAAGTCTCCTTTGCAGATCAGCCCCTAAGGTCAAATTTACATGTCCCCCCGCCCACCTTACGATGTTTAGGTGGACAGAGGGGATGGGCTACCCTGTCGGATTCTGTACGCCCTGGAGGGGGGGGTGTTCAGCATGTTCCCCTCAACAAACCCCTACAGGTCAACCTCTTTTTGACCTTGGTGCTCCCATAAAACCGGTCTTCCAGCAAGAACAGTTAATCCCGTTCATAACTGCACACCCCAGCACCTGGAAGGAGGCAGACCCTAAGGACTCAACCGCTAGGGTATGATGTCCTCTCATTAATCCCAGGTTGTGTTTATTGCCAAACCGGCTCCCCCCTTTTCCACAAATGCACCAGCACCACCTTCTTGCTAACCCCCCAATACTACCTCCCAACCATGCACTGTCTGGAATGGAAAAAGTCAAAGCAAAGATTAAACATCTTGGTTCTCTATGCATTTCCACACTGATACTAAGTTGGTAGCAGAACAGGAGTAGATTTACACCTTGGCAAATCTATGTTTGCATACTAGCAGTGCAAAAAATGTATAATTATTGTATATAGAAAAATACTGTCAGATACTGCAATTATCATGCAAAATTATAGATGTAGATTAGAAATTAAAGATATATTTACTCTTTGGAGATTGTGGAATTGAGGAGGAGCTGGGATGAATATACTGTACATAATGAGGGGATTGGGGGAGTGAGGAGGAGCTGGGGTGAATACTGTACATAATGAGGGCATTGGGGGAGTGAGGAGGAGCTGGGGTGAATACTGTACATAATGAGGGGATTGGGGGAGTGAGGAGCAGCTGGGGTGAATATATTGTACATAATGAGGGGATTGGAGAAATGAGGAGGAGCTGAGGTGAATATATTGTACATAATGAGGGGATTGGAGAAGTGAGGAGGAGCTGGGGTGAATATATTGTACATAATGAGGGGATTGGAGAAGTGAGGAGGAGCTGGGGTGTATATATTGTACATAATGAGGGGATTGGAGAAGTGAGGAGCAGCTGGGGTGAATATATTGTACATAATTAGGGGACTGAAGAAGTGAGGAGGAGCTGGGAGGTATATATTGTACATAATGAGGGGATTGGGGGAGTGAGGAGGAGCTGAGGTGAATATATTGTACATAATGAGGGGATTGGGGGAGTGAGGAGGAGCTGGGGTGAATATATTGTACATAATGAGGGGATTGGAGAAGTGAGGAGGAGCTGGGGTGTATATATTGTACATAATGAGGGGATTGGAGAAGTGAGGAGGAGCTGAGGTGAATATATTGTACATAATGAGGGGATTGGGGAGTAGTGACTATAGTGTATATAAAGAGGTATTGGGTGTTTTTAATCAGAGCTCCTGCCATATGAAATGTGTGTATGGGGAGAGAAGGGTATAGAGGAAGCTAAGCGGAGACAGGGGCACAAATGGAGGCTTGACACAATAGTGGCTCAAATGGAGGCTGGACACAATGGACCTGATTCACACTTAAGCAGCTTCTTAAGTGTGTAAGTGTCAGAAATTACCTACTGCACATGCGTAGTAGGTAATTTACACTATTTACGTAGTCGATACGTAGATAGCGTAGGTGCGGTCTTTACAGACCGCACGCTGCGACATCCGTACAAAGAGGCGGCGTAATGCTGTCTCGTGGTGTTTTTAGTCAGAATTGGGAGGGGGGGGGTATTTAGATTAGCCGGGGAGGGCGGGTGGTAGGCGGGAAGGTGCAATGTCCGTACGGACATTGCACGGACAGATAAGGTAGCCTTATGGCACTCGTAAGTGCCATAAGGTACCTAAAAACGGGGGGGTGGGCGGGTCAGGGGATGGAAGAGTGAGTTAGGTGCGGATCTGCACTCACCTAACTTACTCTTAAGTGTGAATCAGGACCAATATGGGCACAAATGGAGGCTGAGCACAAATGGAGGCAGAACACAGTAGGGGCACAAATGGAGGCAGGACAAAAAAGTTGCACAAATGGAGGCTGGATACGCAGAAGGGACACAGTTGGAGGCTGGATACACATAAAAGGGGCCACATACACTTTTTGGCCGGGGGGGGGGCTTCGAAAAAGTTTTCCACCCTGGGCTCTGTTAGGTCTAGAATTGGCCCTGGACATTGCATAGTGCGTGGCCAAATAACTTTATAAATTGAGAACCCTTATAAAGTATTTTGTCATAGATAACGTGTGTTTTTTAGATGATGGATAATGTATGTTAGTTGATGCATTATTGTACCCTGTGCATGCCTCACAAACAACAATACAGAAACAAACATTTTAAAATAATTCAATTGCAAAGAAAGTTTAGTGAAAATCATATTGTTTTAGAATTGAAAAAATGAAAGTGATGTAAACATAACAGAGTGACATTGGGGTAGATCCAGAACTACGTGTGCCGTACGTTTATTCGCGGAGCGTATTTTCGTGCACGTAAGTTCACTACACTCCCCTCGGCACACCCCTTGCACGGCCGTATTTTGTCAAGATACGCTGCCTAAACCCTACCTTAACTTTTTCACACGTAACTGCATAAAGCGCTCGGACATATGGACTACGTGAACGTACGCAGCTTAGCACGCCCATACTGTACACTTTAAATACCACCCCCCGCCTACTTCACGTAATTCAGACATAAATTAGGCACGCCCACACGTAAGTATTTACGTGACACATACGTGAATGGCCCATACGTTCACAATAACGGTACGTGAATGTGCGTATTTTCTATGGTGCGCATGCGCAGTGCATTCTAAACTGCGAATTTACGTTTCCGCCATGTGTAAATTCACTCCAATGCGTAGTTCTGGATCAGGCCCATTAAGTACTGTGCTGTAGTAAAGAATTACCACATTGTTCTGACATTTAAAGAAATGTTGCATTTTAGCTTTAATTTAGTAAAAGAAATTCCCACCGTCCATAAATTCATTATCCTCTTGCCGTGGTGTCTAGTCTTTATAAAAATCATAATGAATTTTTTTTTATGTTGAGATTTTAGTATAGATTGTATTCAATAAACGCAAGTACCACAAATCTAATACAGTAATTTATTTGTAAAATGTATTTTTCTGTGTTTCATATATATGTCATTATTAACATTGCACTAGTAGTAAATAAAAAAACATACTGTAGGCATACACAATAAGGAACTGTAATTACATTAAACATCTGGTTCCAAGCTCCGTGGTGAATTTGCCACCTGATGACTTGCGTGATGTGATTTAGATATAGGCAATGCCTTGAGCTACCTCATCATCTGGCAATTATTACTAAACACATTGAGCACCAACTTCCTTTCACTAATTGGCTCAGTGTAACTGGCAATAGCAGCATAGTAATGTACTGTGTGTATAGAGCATGGTCTAGGTGTATGTAAATAAAACAAATGACTGTAAGTTGGCTACCTGGACATTTACAGTAATGGTTTCCATGTAATTTAATATTAAAAAAAAATTATTTATATATATATATTATCATATGCATGAATCAACCAAAAATCATATTAGAAGATTTAAAAACACTTAGGCTCTGATCCAGGCTTTAACATAATAACAAACACATCCTGTCCTAGCTAAAACCTCACTATTTATTAGGTACGACTTAGACATAAATGTAACTGCAGCTCCGATTCATTATTCAAGTATGACAGGTTGCATACAGGTACAGTTCACCCAAGCACACTGCACCTACATTCCCAGATCCATTCCCTTTACCCAATGATCCAAACACAAGTACAGGGTACTACTACACTGTTATGTATAGTGGAAATAATGGTTATGCTTTGCACAAGCGCTTCATTGCCAATCAGAATGCAGCATAGACATTTTCCTCCCATGAATCAGTCGGGTTTGGCTTGCCATTCATTCCTTGTATGTGGTATGCTAAATAACGCAGAGATACACTACAATATCCAGCGTATGTTTCAGTCTTTATAAGGGCCTTAATAATAAACATGGATAAATGCTTAGCCCCATGCTGTGACAAGTGTAGCTCTATAATAATACTTATTTTAATAATACAAATTATTTTCCATGTTTCTAAATACAATGTACAACTTTACAGTCATGTGTCCTATCCAAAGCTATAATATTTGCACCATCAGTAAATATTGCTGAATATAAAAACAAGCCCTGCTAGGGACACCTGCATATGATTAAGAACATTTGTCTAGTACGCTAATTTTGGTATGTAAAAGATAATATTGGATCAGATCATTTCCCCGTCATTTTCCATGCTTTCTGATCTGATCAGGACTGTGGGCTAGTTCACAGTTAAGAATCTGCAGGGTTTTAGGTGTGTATATTTAGGAAGGAATACTGCGTATGCGTAGTAAGCTTTATACAGAATCTACGTTAGACTTAGGAATGAGAATGCTGAGAAGGGAGGGTAAGGGTCAGCCTGTGGGGAAGGGAGGGTTAGAGTTATTGTTTTGGAAGGGGAGGGTTAGGGTCAGAATTTGGGGATGGGTTGGGGTTAGTTTTTAGGCTTACCTATTGGAGCATCGTGTTTGGTGCTCTGGGGATAGATTGCTATGCCATCATCGTCGTCATTAATGTAATACACAAATGTGCTGTCGTCATTCTCCTCCTCATCCCATAGGGGGGGGTTCCTTTAGCAGTTTACCAACTTCCCATCAAAAGACTCAAAGGCTGAGACCCTGAGTCAGAGCTGTTGTGTCACATGATGCAGCCTGTGATGTTACAAAGGTAGCCATTTCCATGACAAGTGTAGTTGTGTTCTGTCAACTTTACCCATAGCATGTAAAAAATAACACAACCCATCTGAGACAATAAAATAGCACAATGTCCTACATACATTCTGTATTGACTACTAGAAAATTGAATTGAAAAACACTTTCCCGGCAGCCTGCTAGTCAGTTTTCACATGTACTTTATTACCTAGGAAAGTCAAATAAGTGTTTTTTTTTTTTTTTAAATAATGTTTAACTTCTCTGCAGTGAGGCCTATGGAGACAGCCATTTTTATGGAGGCCAAGATGTATTCAAAGACAACAAAGCCTCAATTATGGAGAAAGAAATGAAAAACCCATTTGGTCTCTTGTTAATCAGCTTCAGTGTCACCTACCTTTAGCTTTTCTTTACAGATGAAGAAATCAAAGAATCTCCTATTCACAGCCTTCACAACAAGTGCTAAAAATATGTATTCACTGATAATTTAGCAACCAATAAATATTGATGTTGCCATTTTTATTTTATTTTAATAAATAAGGGTAAACTTGTGCAGACGTTTCCTCCAACAATGAAGCAAATTTAAATAAACTATAAATATCATATTAGGATATAAATTTAGTTGTAGTTAAAAGGATTGTCCACTTTGTTACTTTAATTTTTTTTAACTTTTTTAAAGCATTTAAAACTTTATTTTAAACTATAAGCATCCATTCATTAGCTCCAAAATGACCAGGTTGATAGAAACCTTCCATTTTCCTTTCTTTCTTCTTTATATTGTAGTAAAAGCAGATAACTCCCATCATGAAGACCGCTGTTATGATTATTGTCAAATGAATCAGTTTTCCGCTTGAAATCAAGTTGTCATGTACATCCTTCTCATAACAAGTATCCGCTTTGCACACAGAAACATCATCATCGTCATTAATGTAATACACAAATGTGCTGTCGTCGTCGTCGTCATCATCCCATAGTGGGGGTTCCACGTAGGTTCCTTTAGCAGGCTGCTTCGGGATCCAATGAAAATAAATCATGAAAAATATTCCGAGAAACAATCTCCAGACCTCCATTCTCCAACCTTCTCCTTTGCCAACTTCCCATCAAAAGACTCAAAATCTGAGACCCTGAGTCAGAGCTGTTGTGTGACATGATGCAGCCTGTGATGTCACAAAGGCAGCCACTATCCCTATAAAGGTGCTAGTCATTACCATGACAAGTGTAGTTGTGTTTTGTCAACCTTACTCGTAGCATGTAAGAAAATAACCTATCTGAGACACTAACAATATGATCATATCCTACCTATGCCGGCACATTCTGTATTTACTACTAGAAAAACATTAACACTGTCCAGTTCAAGGTCCTGTCTCTCCTCAAGGTCCTTTTACTGGAATAGAAGAACACACTTTCTCAGCAGCCTGCTAGTCAATTTTCACATGTACTTTATTACCTAGGAAAGTCAAATCAGTGTTTTTTAATTAACCGAATTGTGAGAATTTCAATCTTACAGCACAATAGCTTTTCTGACCTTGTAATGACATGCACAGCTTCATTATTGAGTATATTGTTTCCTATAAACATATGAAACCCCAACCATAACAATTCTATCAAATAAAACAAAGTTATCCGAGAGCAGAATTAAACTCTGCATGACCCTTAACACTACTCCGTAGCCCTCTATTAATAATTTCTAATCTAATCAGTGTGGATAAATGTAGTATAGCGTAACATGCCAGACACTTTGCCAATTGCAGTCCCTTTGATTCATTTCAGTCCAGATCATCCACAGAAATGCCTGTTGTGCAGAAATGCTGTGTTATGATATTTCATTTGTCCTTCTAAATACTGGACATGTTTCTTTACAAACAGAGCAAGAATACCAGGCTTGATCGGTTTCATGAATAAAATACAGTATAAAGAAAGTATGGTGATGGTTTCAGGCGCTGGGGTAATCCACACAGAGAGGGGAATGTCAGTGTTATAACAACCAATAAGTGACTGAGAAATTCTAAAAAAGTCCTAAAAAAAAACCTAAAATCCTAAAACTTTCTGTGATAAAAAGTATCATAAAAAACATCAGTGGTGTCGCTGGTTGTCATGACCCTGACCTCACCTGAGGCTTTCGTGACTTATCTGGGGCTCAAGGGGTTAATCACAACAGCCACCTGGTCTGTTCTCCAATGACTAATGCCCATTCACCCACCCCCAATATGACTTATTACCAATGAACTGCCACCACCAAGGCTATTCCTTCTCCCACCCCAAATATGAATTATTACCAATGAACTTCCACCACCAAGGCTATTCACAGGAGGCCTTCGGTTCTCCTTTACCCAAATCAAACACAGTTATGCTATACCAGAATTATCATCAACCCAGAATGACCTCTTCTGTTACCCTTCAGTAGCGTTTAATAACCGAGCTGGTCTGACACGTGAATCCGTAAGAACACAGAGACATGAAGTTATTAATTGATATTTAATATGATAATAATCACAATGCTTAGTTACAGAGAATAACAAAATAGACAATTACAATAGACAACATACAATATGCAGAACAGTTTCTTATAAAATAAAAGGGGAAAAGAAAGACTTACACACAACCTTCCCTGCCTGAGATTAGCAGATTACTGGGGAATATGGAACATCCAGAAGATCTCATGAAGTGACCCCGTGTATATATCATACACACATTTTTAAAGACCAAAACCTGCTCCTCTCCAGACAGCCCCCACCTTTGTGACACATGACAGTTTGGGGTCTGGAGAGGATCTTCAGAAATCTAGCTTTTATGACCCCCCCCTAATAAACTGATCCATTTACAAAAGAGCCCTAACCTGACCACCTTGCTCTGCGCCACTACATTCAAGGTATTTCCCTGAATCACCAGACCCTGGCCAAACAGAGGTCACGCTATATACAGATATTTCATTTGTACACATAATATTTGATTATATCCTGACACTGGTGTTCATTTGGTATAATATTCCTGCAACTGACAGTAGGCATGAAAATGAAACAAATGACATTTATTAAATCACATCCAAAACACACAATATATAAAGATCAGAACATCATACCAGGAAGCGATGGTATAGGTGGATGAGACGCTGCTGCCACAAGATGGAATGGCCGGGTATATGACTCTAGAAATCAGTCTCTCTACCCAGTCCACTGGTGATAACGTCACAATCAGCTGGCCGGTCCTAGGACTTACGCGTTTCAGGCTGCACTAAGCCCTTGCTCAAAGTCCAGCCGTTTCAAACAACCCCGTGTTCAGAGTACCGGACTTTTAACATATACATCCGGTGTTTAGCGATTTTTACTACTGTGCATGCGTAGTAATTTTTTTTACGTACTCTACGTATCTTTTTCTTTCAGACCGCATTTACGCAATCTACGTAATAAAAAGATACGTAGATTACGCTAAATAATTACTACGCATGCGGAGTAGTAAAAATTGCTCTACATCGGACGTATATGTTATACATCCAGTACTCTGAATACAGGCCACCAAAAGGAATCATGGCAGATTATATCAGCTACACATTTCTACTATTTAAGGAGCAGATTTATGTTTAATTTCATGTTTTACATAAATGTATTTAATGATCAATTCAACAGGTAAAAAAAAAACCTAAGAATAATTTAGATTGAGGTCAAGTATTACTATTCAGGTAACCCCATGTACAAGTGATAGATATGAGGTTAATCTCTTACAAATATAAAACATTTTAAGAACAAGTTAAATATGAGTGTGGGTTTGTTAAAATACAGGTTTTATTGCAATTGTTAAAATATGAAAATACATTATTGAAAAAATTGAAGTACTATTAATATTTTTAATATAATGTACACTGTGTGAACTATATCACATCAAATTTAAGTCAGTGTTAAAATAAAAGTCAATTTGTTTATTTATCTATGCATGCATGCATTCATTCAATCAATCAATCAATCAATCAATCAATCAACCATGCATTTATTCAACCATTCATTCACTTGTTCCTTTTTTCATCCATTCATTCATTTTCAGTAGACGCTAGTCAAGAGCTGTGTTTTTTTTATTTCCAAACAAACAAAAACCTCAAACCTTCTTATAGTTTTTATTATAGGACCAGATCCAGACCATAGTGCCACCATGCAGGATGCCTAATGCCGAGTACCCGCTGCATCCTACATTTGGTACGGGCGAGGGGAGGCCACCCCCTCACTTGTATGGACTTACCCAAGCTTACCCTTACCTTAAGATTTCCGAGCAGTTCCCACGTGAAATGGGGAAGGTGCGGAAATCTTGATTGTATGTAAGGGCTGAAAGCGGCCCTTACTGTACAATATACATGTCTGGTTTTGATTGCCACAAACCAATTGTGGAATTCCTGTACCGCCCTTTGTACATAAGGTGACATTTGTCTAGATAGCATATAACTTATCATCACACACATTAGCATGCATATGTTTTCTGTGCAGTGCTGAAATATGTTCATATACACTAAAACTTGTTTCTCGCGCACAACTTTACATTCATCCCAAAGAGCATAATAATGATAGTTACTTACACGACATTTAGTATCATTCAGTGGCGTTTCTATAATGGGTGTAGGGTGTGCAGTGCACACGGGCCCAGAGAAAAGGCAGAACAACCACAGAGTATATTCTCCCTGCCTCCCAGTTACCATTCAAGTACTCACCTTCTCATGCCCACCTCTCACCTACACATGCCTTTGCCAACGCCTTTCACAACACTGCCGCAGATCACTTGGTGGGAAGGAATGACGTGAACTCTCAGCATGATGGGAGAGCTCACTGCCATCTATGGTGAGTAACTTCTCTGCGGGGGAGGAAGGGTTAGGGTCAGGCTGTGGGATATGGTGGGTTAGGATCAGGCTGCAAGGAAGGGTTAGGGTCAGGCTGCAGGGGAGGGAGGGTTAGGGTCAGGATGCGGGATATGGTGGATTAGGGTTAGGCTGCAAGGAAGGGTTAGCGTCAGGCTGCCAGCAAAGGAGGGTTAGGGTTAGGGTAGTGAGAAGGGAGGGTTAGGGTTAGAATTAGGGAAAGGAGTGGGGGTACTATTTTTTCTTACCATTTCGGTGCTCCGTGGATCGATTGCAATGTCTCCTCGAGGTATATGCAATCAAAATCCCAACCAGTTCAAAACCGACCGGGAAAGAACGGCCCTATTGAAATAGGTCCGTTCTAATGGGGAACCACATCCTCCCTGAGGACTGGAGTTGGGAAGCACTGAGCTAGAATAATCAAGTAACTACCATTTCTGCAGATTGTCACTAAATCACTGGAGCATTTATTTATTAACAGCGCTTCTTGGGTGCCACTCCTAATGACCATTCGGTCAGTAGAGGGCACTCTTTTATAGAAAATATGAGGTCATTAAAATTAGTGGGCTCTAGTGTTTATGACGTCATCATTTCTATAAAAGGGTGCCCTTTGGTGTCCGAATGGTCATTAGTAGCGGCGCCCAAGAAGAGGACTGAGCCTGTCATCGGGGCAAGTGCCAGAAGAGGCCGAAGAGCAGAAGGAAGGATCAGAACATCTTCTAGCAAGCGGACAAGATTCTTCAAGCAACAGGAGAAGATTAACTGCAAAGAAAGAATAAACTACAAGAAAATATTTCCAAGAATGATGACAGCTAAACGGTGAGTCTGAAAGATTTTTATTGACTTTATGCAACACACTTTGGTTTACAAGAAATTTAGTTGTAAACAGTGTGACCACCTGTGGTCATTTTACAGAGTAGGGGGCAATATTATGGATTGAAAATGTTCATTTTATGCACACATGTATGTAAATGTATTCGTGTATGTTTTTTTCATACTATATTTTCTTAGAAGGCTTAACATGCTGACACTGGTATTACTACAAGGCACAGCAACAAAGGGCACTTTGATTTTCAGCACTTTGATTTAGTAAAATCGCCTTTAGTGAATACGGCGAATTGTATTTTTGATATGGCAAACATCTGGACGATTTTTGTCCAGCGATGTTTGCCTGTCGATTTTGCTAAAGGCTAAAGTCCCGGGGCTTTGCCTTTAGTGAATATGGCATAATCGCCGGCAAAGTCCCGGGAGTTTGGGCGCTTTGAGAAAAATCGACCTTGGTAAATATACCCCCTAGTCTCCGAATAAGTTCAGGGCATAAATGAGACATAAATGAGTAAACCCAAGGTTTTTCCAAAGACATTTTAATAAAAAGATGCAAGAATGTGCTGGACAGTCAACTTAAAAAACCTGTGCGCATAGAAAGCACACCTTTCATTTCTCTCTCATCGTCAAGATTAACACTGTGGTGAGTTCAGCAAACTGAGCAGAGATTGGCTTTGACTTATATTGACATTGAGAAGTGACAGCCTCTTTAAAATTTGCTCTGGACATCATTTATACTTTCTCTGCTGTGACCTTATTGAAATGATACGAATTACAATATAGATTACTGACAAGGCATTGCCTTTTATGACCTTATTTATACAGATGGATGATCACAAGCCATGTATGGAAATAAGCTGTCAAATCTACTGGACAGACTAGGACTGGCAATTAAAATGACCATAGCTTCCTCCCTTATGTAAGTGGCTCCCTAGGAAGAGTCATTTAATGGTTTTGGATATCATAAATGGATGTAGCTCACTGTGGACCTATGTTGAGTTTTGTGTAGTTTTGCCATATTATCTGGTTAATAACTCTGTTGAGTCCATTTTTCAATTTTATCATATTTTATTTTCAGTTTTATACATAGTTGCTGACTCTCCCAGAATGTCCGGGAGACTCCTGAAATTTGGGTAGTACTCCCGGTATCCATGGAGATCCGGCAAATCTCCTGCAAGGCTCGTGGTTTGCATGAAATCAAGTCCTGCCCCCCTGCCTGGCAACACTAGTTTACTAGTGTTGCTAGGGTCAGGGAGGGACTTGATAATGCAAATTGCGTCATCAAGCCCCACCCCATTCCTATGAAACCTCCCAAAAGGGGTAATTGATAGTCAATGGGTGGGGCTTAATGACGCGATTTGCATAAATCGCGCAATTAAGCCCTGCCCCCCTGCATGCATCTATGGCTTCCCTCTGGGATCTCCTGGAGGGAAGCTTTAAAAGTCGGCAACCCTGGTTTTATATTATTGTATTTTCAAATGTGCATAGGACTTACAGAATGTCCCACCATTCACTGTCCATTGATTACAAGGAGCCGTACAAGTAGATTATATATAGACACCCAACATACTGTAGAAGCCCTATATAGTTATTGTATAAAACACAGGGCTGCCGCACATCCTTGGTGCCCTGCCCCCTACGCGACATAATCTGTGACATCATATGTGGCGAGGGTGCTACGGCACTGCATTAATAATGTATAATATAATAATATATGCATTTTGGCATAATAATATAAAAGGGGGACAGCGGTGTTCGTGACCTGGGGGCACTATTATGGGGTATAATCATCTGAGACACATAAAAGCAGGGGGCAGCCTTTGGCAGTTTATTAGGACTGAATTTAAAGAATTCCTTGCTCCCTCCAGCTTCAATATGTTTTGACGCCTCTGATCAATGTGCATTTTATAAAACCCTGATCAAATGCCTATTATTTTACAAAGAAAAAATCTGTGTAAAAGCATAGCACAAAGCTTTCTTATTTGTTGGAAAAAAATGTATGGAAAGAATTGTTAAACACAAAAAATCATAAAGCAATATGCAAGCCACAAATGTTACTTACTTTAATGTTTATATTGAATAAAGACACTTTTTTGAAACACTGTTAATTTACAGGAAATTTGGTTACAGTTTAGAATTTTGATGTACGTACCATTTGACAATGCAGACTTCTAACACCACTGGAGGACCATTTTCATGTTAGAAGTAATTCCTCATCCAAAGTACTTTAGTACAATATCAATTGTTGGAGAATAAAAAAAAAGTGTATTTATTTATATATTTAATGTGTCTAAAATACACTGCTGGTTCAGAGCGTGCCCCCGACATAGTCTGAAATACAGAGACTGCAAAGAAAAGGGAATGACCTTTAAAATAGCCAAGTGGAAACTATTTTCAGCCCATTGCTAAATTATTTTTATGAAAGGTGCTAACCTTATTTGCTGCAGCTATATAATGTCAGATTGTCTACATGTGGTATAGAAAAAGAGTTTTATTTCTCTTTGAGGTAAAGAAGTTCATTTTGTTTAAGTTACAAGAGAACATTTTATTGTATAACACATATGATATAAGGGGTACTTCCAAAACCCAATATGAACTATATCCTCCCAACTGTTGCAATTTAACTGATCAGTGATGGCTGAGGTGTTCCCATCTGTAATTATTGGGGGTATTTTGACAAGAATAGACTTTAAGGTTTAGATTGGAGTAATGTAATGAGTGGGAGTGCCCGGCGTAGTTAGGGAAACCCGATCCTTCAGATCGGGCGTCCCTAACTGTTTTTACGACGAGGGTGCTTTACTTGCCATAACTACGCAACCCTTACGGAAGGAAGGTGAGGGAGGTAAGTAAATGAGGGAGGGAGGGCAGGTTAGGGAAGTTACGACCTTGTGACCGGAGTAATTACCTACTGTTACGCCGGCTGAAGTTAAGGTAGCCTTCAGCCGACGTAACAGTAGGTAATTACGCCGGCCACAGGGGGAGTGCTTACAGCCAGTGGGCCAGCGTAGCTCTGGATCAGCCCCTTGATGAGCATTTTGATTCCTACATATTCATAGAAGTAAAAAAGCGCTAGGAGATTTATGTAAACAAATTTGACAATTTATTTGGTATGTAAATATCGATCAAGTCATCAATAAAAATAAGAATACCCAATTAAAAACATTAAAGATATATCTATATCAAAGGAAGCAACAGAACAACTGAGTCAAATAGGTATAAATCTTAAAACACCCAGACAAATATAATATCCATCATATGTATAAAAAAAATGGTTCTGCTGGAATTGTAACAATAATTGATGATAGAATCCGTATTGTTGAAACCACAATTATAAGTATGAATATGGAACCCAGATAGAGAACAGTCCTTATGACACAAACTGTGCACCGTATAGTACAGTATTGGCTAACCTGTGACACTCCAGATGTTGTGAAACTACGAGTCCCAGCATGCCTTAACTGCAAAAGCATAGCAGATACCTGACAAAGCATGATGGGAATTGTAGTTTCACAACACCTGGAGTGTCACAGGTTTGCCATCACTGGTATAGTATCTTGTGTACAATGAGACAGCTGGTGGTCAAGCGGTTGATACCAAGCAATAGTCCCCTATAGCCAAAGGTCTTAAAGATATATAACCGCTGTACGTCCGCTGGGAATATTCAGACTGAAAAATAGACTGGCACAATAATGTCAAAGTATAATCTGGCTCAGCCAGTATAGTTACCGCTCCGGAGCGTGTGTTCTGAATCCAGTATTAGGACGAGTAATGCGGCGTGCACGGCCGTCAAGTGTCGGTGGGAGCCGTGATATGGGCTCCTTCCCACTCCGAAGTGTATATCCCAAGTCCAGCAGCAGGGCAGGCAGTGCGGCATGATCAGCCGCCGAGTGTTGGTGGGAGGTGTAATGCAGGTTACTCCTTGCTGTTCGTAAATGATATACAGGTAGAGTCTGATCCAGAACCGCTCATTCGTCTGTTTTTCAAAGGGAAGCACAGCCTTAATGAGCACTGCACATGCTCAGAACAGTAGTGAGCACAGAAAAATGGTTTAATAAATAAAGATTCAAATACTTTTCCTTTTTTATTTATTTTTGTATTCTTATTTTTATCTATTTATTTTTAATGCCGGCATAGCCAGGGCCAGATTAACAATGAGGTGGATGGGACTACAGCCCCAGGCCTACATCTAAAATTAGGCCCATCAAGAAATCCAATTAATATGGTGACCGTCGTCCAGCCGACTGTGTGGCTTCTAACTGCTGCACTCTGCCTGTGTTTTCCAATACACCTCAGTGGCTGCTCTCCTACTGAGTCTACTGTGGTGTCATTAATATGCAAAACAGGCAATTTTGGAGCTGCTGCGTATGCTTTACTGCAGCGGTTTCTCTCATCAGCCATTGTGGAGCTATGTAACGTTCATAAGCAATCGCTCCTTGTGTCATACTAGTCACATGACTGGTCATGTCGACTCCAGTGGGCCCTTTCAGCCCCAGGCCCATGCAGCCCTTAATCTGGCCCTAAGCATAACAGCAGAATACTGCTCATGCGCATGATCCACAAAGCTATTAAATGCTGCAAATGCAAGTACTAAAAAAACCCATCCACAGTGTGTCCCTAGGTTTAGCCATCTGGGGCTAGATTTACTGAGCTGCTTGAAAGGAAAAGTAGAGATGTTTCCCATAGCAACAAATCAGACTCTAGTTGTCATTTTCCTATTACATAATAGAAAATGTCAACTAGAATCTGATTGGCTGCTATGGGTAAGATCTCTACTTTTCCTTTCCCACAGCTTAGTAAATCTGGCCCCAAGAGTTTTACTTTCAACATGAAGATCACACTAAGGTAGACAAGAATATTTTATTACATCCAACTTCTAATTTAAAAGTAAAGGTAAAATAATCAAATCTATTAACCAGTACAATACATGCATAACTTTTCTTACACTAATGAATATTACAATACAAGAAAATGATCAAAAACTGAAGCCCTGACACCAGACATCTGTGTACTTGTAGTGGTAACTTATGACCATTTTCTATCTAATGCCAGATTTGAAACCTCATATAGGTTGATGTTCTCTGTTGCTGTGATATTACCAGACCAGCTAACCTTTCCTTCAGAAGCTACCTTAACAACTGTAAACCTGGAGATATGGACATATACATAATACATAGATAAGTAAATTCTTGTGGGTGGAAGGATAAGTGACATGGTACAGAGCAACTCAGCTTCAATTGACAGCATCCATGATGCATCCATGCCACCTGATCAGTGCCCAAAGCACACTATGAAGACCTCTGACATACAATACTTCTAACAGCTTCCCCTGGGCGCTGGTTATACTCATAAGTGGATGTGACTTGGTATTACAGTATACACTATAGGCATGTTATCGAACTGTGTACCAATTCAGATTACCACACTGACACCATGTTACATTCACATGAGTTGGAAACTTAAGGTAGCTTATTGAAAATCTGTCTTTGCGAGTCAAGTGATTTGAGGTGTGATTGCTTGGATGATGGGACGTAGCTGGTCTCCAAAAGACGATTCACAAACATCATACATTTGACATTTTTAACATTGAAAAATTAGGTCTTTGGATTTGCTTCTTTGACATTATGGGCCAGATTTACTAAACCGTGGATAAAGAAAAGCGGAGATGCTAACCATAGCAACCAATCAGATTCTAGCTGACATTTTCTAGAATGTAAAAGGAAAGTGAGAGCTAGAATCTGATTGGTTACTATAGGCAACATCTCCACTTTTCCGCAGATTAGTAAATCTAGCCCTGGGTCTTGCAATAAACCATGATATAAATAGACTACCAAAAATGACTCTTCCTGGCATATATGACTAAAAGCCATCCACATGGATGAGGCACAAAACACTACTAGACCACCCACATGGGCGAGGCTATGACATTCTCCCAGCCACTCTGGTCTGGTGCTAGATAATCAACAGATGACTGAGCACTAAGTTGTACTAAAAAAAGAAAAAAAAGAAAAAGTATTGGAAGCACCTTGAGCAATAAGATGGACAAGGTACCACAAATATCATGCAGGGTGGGTAGGGATTCCAGAATCCACCAATTCTTTAGGAAACGTTCTTACTATACCCATTGGACAGCAATCAACAGCAAAAGTAAAACCCTCTTGTACATTATTAGAAGTTCCAACATACACTTAAGGTGCCAGATTTACTAAGCTGCAGGAAAGGAAAAGTGAAGCTGTTGCCCATAGCAACCATTCTAGCTAACATTTTCAAATATGTAATAGGAAAGTGAGAGCTAGAATCTGATTGGTTGCTATGGGCAACATCTCCATTTTTCCTTTCCCACAGCTTAGTAAATCTAGCCCAAGGAGTTTAATATCCTTTAGGGGTATCCTCTTTCTACAAACATTTCTCCAGCATAACTTACAGGGCAACATCAGAGCAACTTCAAAGTGTCTGTTCCTTAGATGGCCAGTGTATGCCATTGATGCACCCCTCTCAGAGGGTATAAATAGGCTCAGGTATGGGGAACGGGGCTTAATGATGCAATTTATGCAAATCACAACAATAAGCACCGCCTCCTGTCACTCACTACTGTAAACTCTAGTGTTCCAGGGTGTGAGTGGGCATGGTGACATCATCAAGTCCTACCTATCCCTAGTAACTCTAGGGATTACAACAGAGATTGACAGGGGGTTGAGACTTGCAGGAGATTTACCGGCTCTCCCAAGATACTGGGAGAACTCCCCAAATATCGTAAGTCTCCCAGATATTCCTGGAGAGTCAGTAACCCTGCTCTAATTCTGTTTACACAGTTTAAAGTTGCCCTCTTTTGAGGTTTAACGTGGTATTGTTCATATCTACACTACCCTTACTCTGTATCAGCCCCTTAGAAAATATTGCTTTGCAGTTAAATAGTCTATGCACATCTGCTGTGAGCAGGGGATTCTGGCACTGTGAGGAAAATCAGGTTTAAGCCTATAATACAGTCACAGGAGTACTTTAGAGCACAATGTCTTAGATCAATAAGGAAACTGTAACTACATTTTCTGTCATCTGATGATATTGATGCAGAAACATAATGGTTGAAATTATAAAATCAATATCTTAATTTAATAAGAAATGTCTATTGATGCTGTTAAAACTAAATTCAATGGAGATAATTTCCTACCTGGCAGAAACAAAATATGTAAATGTTATGGCAGATGCTGTGCTGTAGCCTGTGCCTTAGTACACAGTAAGAAATATATACAGATAATGGTGGATTTGATACCTGTTCTCTCAGTCTGGGTGGAATGTAATGGACAGGTATTTGTCTGGCATGTTTTATATCACTGCACACCACTGTTTCTCAGAGTTATCTTATTTTTCATGGATTTTTTGGAGCTTTTAAACAGTGCAGTCAATGCAGGAGCCTACTTAAACAGACATAGTGCAGTCAATGTAGAAACCTCCTTAAATAGACATAGTGCAGTCAATGCAGGAGCCTCCTTAAATAGACATAGTGCAGACAATGCAGGAGACTCCTTAAATAGACATAATGCATTCAATGCAGGAGCCTCCTTAAATAGACATAGTGCAGTCAATGAAGGAGCTTCCTTAAATAGATATAATGCATTCAATGAAGGAGCCTCCTTAAATAGACATAGTGCAGTCAATGCAAGAGCCTCCTTAAATAGACGTAGTGCAGTCAATACAGGAGCTTCCTTAAATAGACGTAGTGCAGTCAATGCAGGAGCTTTCTTAAATAGGCATAGGGCAGTCAATGCAAGAGCCTCCTTAAATAGACGTAGTGCAGTCAATGCAGGAGCCTCCTTAAATAGATATAATGCATTCAATGAAAGAGTCTCCTTAAATAGACATAGTGCAGTCAATGCAGGAGCCTCCTTAAATAGACATAGTGCAGTCAATGCAAGAGTCTCCTTAAATAGACGTAGTACAGTCAATACAGGAGCTTCCTTAAATAGACGTAGTGCAGTCAATGCAGGAGCCTCCTTAAATAGGCATAGGGAAGTCAATGCAAGAGCCTCCTTAAATAGACGTAGTGCAGTCAATACAGGATCTTCCATAAATAGATGTAGTGCAGTCAATGCAGGAGCCTCCTTAAATAGACATAGTACAGTCAATGCAGGAGACTCCTTAAATGGATGTAGAGCAATCAATGCAGGAGCCTCCTTAAACAGACTGAGAAACACTACCAGAAGCTCTTCTCTGACATCCGATTCTGAAATATTGCACATAACCCAGGTGAACTGCACTGCATTTTACAGCTAATGACTTAGCAACTGTGGGGCAACGTTTAAGATTAACAGCAAAAAGTGCTGCAACTGGATAATATATGTAATATGAGAGGTACATATTGTTATTGTTAGTATTAATAAACCGGATACAGACCTTCACTTTCTTGCTCTAGGTGACACGAAGGCAGTGACAGTGTTGATCAGATGCCGATATTGCATCCAAACATTTCTGCTTGTGTGGGAGGCCATTCCACTCACGTCTCTGATATGTCCCACCCTGTCGTCAGATAGACTTCCATTACAGAAGTCTAGGTCAGGATCATCCAGATCTGTAATAAAGGTACAGTGTGAGCAGAAAATGACTGGATCTGGTCCATTATTATTATTATTATTAGTAGCAGTAGTGGCAGAAGTATTAGTGTTACTAGTGATAGAAGTAGTAGTAGTAATAGTGCTAAGAGCATTGGACTGGATCCAGACCTAGTTAAGTGCATGAACTTAGTTACTCCTGGGCTAAACCATGCTGATTGCAGGGGAGTCATATTTCATCTGTTGCAAACAGTATTAGAATTGAGAGGTGATGTTTCCTATCCCAAGTCTAAATAACAGTGTGATATTAAAGCTGGTCAGTATCTGTGTGCAGTAAGCAATTCAAAGATATATAGCTGCATGCAAAAAATACAATTAACTTGGCTCCCCTTATATCAACATGGTTTAACCCAGGAGTAACTAAGTTCAAGCACTTAACTAGGTCTGGATCCAGCCCATTAATAGTAGTAACAAAAGTAGTTTAGTAATAAAAGTGGGGCTGATTCAGAGTTGCACTTACACCTTTTTTTTAGGTGGAAGTGCACAGCTCGGCTAAACCATTTTTCAAAGTAAGGTTTTTTTTAGGTGGAAGTGCACAGCTCGGCTAAACCATTTTTCAAAGTAAGGGGAGTTAATGAATTAAAAAATATTTGCATGCAGGGAAAATACATTACTTTTACACATAGAACTAAAATACTGCATTGCTTTATGTTTATTATATAAAATAGAGTTGAGCTAAGAAACTTCACCTCCTAATTTTATTTCTGGTTTTACAATTTAAAGCTGCCTCCCCTTGCAATTAAACATGGTATTGCTCAGGTGTACACTTGCACCTAAAAAAAAGGTGGAAGTGCAACTCTGAATCAGCCACAGTATTAGTAGTATTGGCAGTAGTAGTAATAGTTGTACTAGTAGTAGTAAAAGTAGTAGTAGTACTGGTAATAAAAGTATTAGTAGTAGTAATAGAAGTAGTCGTAGTACTAGTAATGGAAGTAGTAGTATTAGAAGTAGTACTAACAATAGAAGTGGCAGGAGTATTAGTATTAGAAGTAGTAGTAGTAGTAGTACTAGTAGTAGAAGTAGTGGTAGTAGTAGTAGAAGTATTATTAGTACTAATAGTAAAAGTATTATTATTATTAGTTGTAGTAGTAATAGTTGTAAGAGTATTAGTAGTACTAGTATTAGAAGTTTTAGTAGTGGTAGTAGTATTATTATTAGTAGTAGTAGTAGTAGAAGTAGTAGTAGTACAAGTTAAATATGCTTGGGATAAATATAAATATATCCTAAATCTCAAACTAAATTGAGGGTAAATAGGGTCTAGGGTCAGTATAGTTTTAAATAAACAACTGTGCAGACTGAATAGGCCATGTGGCTCTTATCTGCCGTCATTTTCTATGTTTCTATGTTAGTAGCAGTACTAATAGCAGAAGTAGTAACAGAAGGATTAGTAATAGAAGTAGTAGTAGTACTACTAGTAGCAGTAGCAGTAGCAATAGTAGTAGTAGAAGTATTAGTAGTAGAAGTAGCAGTAGTAGTAGAAACATTAGTAGTAGTAGAAGTATTAGTAGTAGAAGCATTAGTAGTAGTATTAGTAGAAAGAAGTATTAGTAGAAGTAGTAGAAGTAGTAATAGAAGGATTAGTAGTAGATGTATTAGTAGTACTAGTAGTAGAGGTAGTACTATAAAGAAATAGTACTAGTAGTAGTAGAAGTAGAAAGTAGTAGTAGTTTTGTAGAAGTAGAAAGAAGTAGTAGTAGTAGTTGTAGTAAAAGTAGAAGGAAGTAGTAGTAGAAGTAGTGTAATAATTATTAGTAGAAAAAGTATATTGCTGGTAGAGAAAACACAAATATTTGTGTTTAATAGGCACAATCACTAGAAATCAGGTAGGAAATGCAACCTCTCAGTTCTGTTTGCAGCATGGTTTTCCTGAGGTGGACATTTGCTGTCCTACGATTTTGAGTTCTCGCCACAGCCTAAACCAAATTTAGGCTGTTTTTTTATGTTCAATAAAAAATGCATTTTGTGTAATGTCCCCACACTCCAGCCAATACAATTAAATAATTAAAGCAATGTACACATATAACACCAACACATGTCCTGCTGATAAGACCTCATGCTGGCAACCAGCTCTATTTATAACCTCTGCCAGCGTCTGAACATCGGAGGTTATAAATAGAGCTGATTGCCAGCATAATAGCATAACTCATTTGCGGTGCAAGATCTTGGCAGCAGGACCTGTATGCGGCGATAGTACCAGGGTTTTTTATTTTGCCAAGACTTTCCCATTGGATAAAGCTTGGAAGAATGGATCCATTACAGATGAAGATCCCTTCCATGGACCGTGTTCACAATTAAATGTGCAAGGGTACTTCTGTAAATCGCTTGCGTAAGTCCCCTTGCTTGTAAAATCTGTGTGTGCATGCCCAGATGTTACGAAGCGGATCTCCATAAAGATGGAACTCTGTTCTGTCCTCATGAAGTTCCGTCCAAAGTGGAGAAGTTTGCCATCCGCATAGTAAAATTGGAGGAAGGGTTTGCCATGCTAATATGGCGAAAAGCTCCTGAATTAGGAATTTCCGTATGGATCTGCCATCATACAGAGGCAGTGCCGTGCGGAAAAGTTAAGGTAGGGGTATGGACGTGGAAATGATGGGTATTCACTCCCCTCTTCCATGCGTAATAATCAGACTCCTGCAGGTACGGAAAGTGTGCAGGGGTCTGAATACGTTACTGTGACAGGCCGGCCCTTATGTAAATATGTAAATATGTTGTGGGGACATTACAGGCCATGGCAGGCCCTTGATGGCAGGGCATGCTGGCGCTTGTGGTTCCATACATTCCAGCATGCCCTGGAATCCATGGAAATGCAGGTACAATGGACAATACTGCGCCTATATAAATGAGAAAAACACCACTGTTTCTTCTTTAACTATTGAGGAACTCCCTGTTCAACCAGTGCAGTGCAGTCGGACGCAGACAAAGGCAGATAGGCAGCAGTGCGTCCATCTTTCCGGGCTCGCTCCCGTTCTGAGCATACGCAGCGCTCATTAAGGCTGCGTTTCCGTCTACAAAACAGACACGTGCAGTGCAGCCGTGGTTCAGCCCCCCTCCTACGTCTTCATGTTCTTGGATACACCTGTAACTGACCATTCCTTTTCTGTCATTGCTATACCACAACATATAATCAATTCACTGCACACATTTGACCAGATCCTTTCTTCTATTAACGCTATATTCAGATTCAAACTGAACTCCTTATGGAGTTTTGACACTTAAAATGGAAACAAAGCGGAAGTCTGGATAGGTTGGCACGTGTGGCAACACTACCCCTTCCCCATTAGCACCCGCACCCCCCTCCCCTCAGGATGCAAATCAATTTGGAAGTTCGGATGTTGAGGATGTAGTTCTGTACTGAATTTGTGGTACTTTCACTTGCACCATTGCAAAATGTGGTATTTTCTGATCCTAGCAATAAAATAAAACAAATAAAATGTCTTCTTTTGGAAGTCTGGATCAGGTCCATTTATAGAAATTTTTCAGGTGCATTAGACAACATGCGCCCCCTTCATGTGCATGGCCAGTTTTGTCACAGTTCTGCCAGGCATCAGTACTGAGCCCTGTTTATAAACAACCGCAGCTTACAGCTTAGTGCTGTCATTCCTCAGGCTCCGTTGCGAGTCCCTGTTGCGATGTCTGTCATTATGAAATAGAGACAGCCGAAGGTTGCTTTTTGGCTGTCTCTATTTCGAATGACAGTCGTTTTAGAATTGTTTTTTTTATGAATGGGTGAGTATGCGATCAGCATACTTACCCATTCATTTTCATAAGCGCCCCTGCTGGACCACCGCGGAGGTGACTTAGGTTAGGCTGAAGGGGGTAAGACTTAGGGTTAGACTGGGGGGGGGGGCTTAGGGAACTTAGGGTTAGGCTGCGGGAAGGGGACTTAGGGTTAGGCTGCAGAGGGGAGACTTAGGGTTAGACTTGGGGGGGACTTAGGGTTAGGCTGCAGGGGGGAAACTTAGGGTTAGGCTGCAGGGGGGAGACTTAGAGATAGGCTGTAAAGGGGAGACTCAGGGTTAGGGAGTGGGTTGGAGATGCTCCAGGGTTCAATTACTAAGCATAAGCAATAATGGAGGCATAAGCAATTGTATCGAAATAGGGCCGTTTACAACGGGGAACCACACTCCTTAGGCTCACAGCCTGCCAGAAGCTCTAGCTGTCATTTATAGCTCCCAATCTAGGAGGGCTACGGTCCCCCCCAACCAACCCCCTATCCCACCAGCACCTATGATAGTAGTAGTATTTTGCTTTATTTATAGGGCATTGCAAACGTTTCATGGTAATGTACAAGGGGGCTATAGATCCAGAACTATACATTAACAATATACAGACAGTCAGCACAAATAGATATTCAGCAATAAGAGAGAGGGTCTGTTTCCCAAGAGCTTACATGCTATGTAATTATACCGTATAGTACATTTATTTTTATTTTCATGGGTTATATGTATCCTTTAAAGTTAAATAGCATGAACCATTTAGGTTTCGCTGCATTTACACAAATAAAAAACACATTTCCCATGTGTATATGTCTGAGTATCCTTTAATTGAAAACACAAAATACACTTTGATGCAAATCTCACTATTTTCAAAGAGAGAATTCATTGTCAATAATTTGTAGTCACCGAACTTCACCTTTCATGTTATTCAAAGCAGATTTTACTGCGCTTCACTGTTAAGTCGGCTCTTCCG
>WWET01000516.1:299289-331561 GCA_011038615.1 Limnodynastes dumerilii
ATATAAGAATATATATATAACATTAGGAATATAAAAATATATGTAAATAATTCTTGCATTGAAAATGAGTCAATTTAGGTAATATAAATATTACACTAGGGAAGAGATATATTATAAATAACTCAGACCCTTATTTGGAGGACTGTCCTCTTCAAGGAAGATAAAAAGAACTCTCCTGATGACAATTCATTTTAAAGTCTCCTACTTTTGAGAATGTGACAAGGGAATGTGACAACCCTTTAGTCTCTTAGGGCCCAATGTAGAATTGCGCCTATTTTAATAAAATAAAGAAAGTAAAATTGTTCTTTTCTTGTAAAGGTCTCCTATAATCTGTAATGTGTGCGTATGTATTTGCACCAGGGTCGGGCAGAATATACACTTAAAAGTCTTGCGATTATGTCTTTAAAACAGAAAATTGCTAGTAATTTGCATATACATAGCCCAAACTCCAAAGGTGGCATATGCCAAAATTTGCATAACTCACGATCATATGCACAGTGCTAAAAAATATTGTGTACTATAAAACCAGCTGCGTGCCCACAACTGTACATATGGCCCTCTATGTATCTTTATCTTTCCTGTCTGCCTTCCAGTTTACAACCAGAATGATGTCATGTATATGTCTCTATAAATCTATATATCTGTAGAGGAAATCCCTCATTTGTGTTACCCTTAAGAATTTGTTGTTTAGTTTAGTCTAGTATTTCTAGTCTCCAGGTACAGTTTGTAATATATATAATTGACTAATAAAATATTGTTGAGCATTCATTTAAGTACACTTTACTATAATAAATAAAAATAATGGGTATTAAATCATATGATAAAGAAAAGAGCTCACGCAACCTTGGAACTCCCTGTTCCAGACCAATTTGGCTCATTTTGGTAAAACAAAGGAGCTATTTCTTTATTGTGGCATTTTGAAAGGTACAAATTCTACAGACACAGAATGCTCAGGAGATTAAGGAGATGATGTGATGCCTTCAAAATCCACTGATGACAGATTGCCTTATTAAAAAGTGTAGTTATTTGAAGTAAGTTATTGAAATCTTCCAAAGCTGGATATTAGACTGAACAAAATCTGCAGACTGTGCCAAAACAGAGATAGTTAGCTGTTTAGTTATACATTTACAATTTATATATATAGATTATATGATATGTCTATAAATCTCATCTAATTTGAAAACATGTCTAACAATGATATTTTAAGGCTGATTCAAAGTTGGGTGTAGCAACAAATCAGCACTTCAATCAAATCAAAACATTTTAAAGGCAAGGGGGAGTAAAAGTAGAATGTACAAACAGAATGAGTTGAAAATTAGTGGAGTTTTGTATCTCAAGTCTAAAAAAGAGTTTAGAAATAAAGATGTCCAATATTTGTGTACAATAAGCAAAATCAGCCAGTATTTTCTCTGCAGGCAACAAAAATGTTATTCTTTTTAACCCCTAACATTGTTCAGTAGCAGAGTTGCACCTCTTTGTGCAGTTAAGTTGGACACACACCTATCCGGTTATCTGGATGATCGTTCCATTTACCATGATTTGGAATGAAATTGCAAGAGTGAACTTGATTTGTAGCGATGAGTAAGGTTGCATCAGCTGATTTGGTTTTCTGAACATCCTATTACCAATGGTATGATATCAGGCAAAAGTGGGTAGAATTTACTCATGTACAACCATCAGTTGATGAACAGCTTATTCACACGTACACACTACACCAATTTACCAGCAACTCTGATCAGAGGTGGAACTACCATTGGTGCAACAGATGCAGCAACACCGGGGCCCATGCTGATACAAGGGCCTACAGCTATCATCACCACACCATCGATACTCTTCACTGGGTTACTTGGGATATCATCAGGGCCAATGCATATTTTTTGCACCTGGGCCCAAAACTCGCTAGTTCCGCCTCTGACTTTGACCATCATCTCCAAACCATTTGCTGAAACAATTGTGACTCCATACACACTGAACATATATCTCCCTATGCTGGACAGAAGACACCCAGAAAAGTTGGGTGGACAGTCATACCTGGGTATATATTGCCCACATTTGTCTGGAACTGTTTGATTGGCACAATTATATCGTAAAAAGGGCCGTTCTCATCGGCGGCAAACACCCATTCACCATGGTCTCAGTCTCAAGAGGATGCATGGAACACAGGCCCATTGTTTGTATTTATTTTTTATTAATGTTTATTTTTTTATATTTTTGTAACAGAAATCTGTATAAAAGGGATGGCTTGCACCCATCTTCTGTGGAAACAGATATTCTAAGTCAGCAGTTTGAATGCTTTATTAGAAACCATTTAAATTAGGAGAGGGGGCAGTGATACAAATAATAATTATAATTGCACTCCCAACCAAGAAGTGTTGTGTGGCCAGTTAAAGGAAAAGAGAAGAGAAAAAAACAATATAAATATATCTAGCAATAATAATAAATGGAATAGGAGATTCATAATGCAACCTCTCAGAGCAATGTGTGCAAATGCTAGGAGCTTAGACAATAAATCCCTGAACTAATTACAGTAATCACAGAATCATGGTTCAATGAAAATCATGACTGGGACCTAGCTATATCAGGATATAATTTATTTAGGAAGGATAGAGTAGGAAAAATTGGAGGAGGCGTATTAATGTATATAAAGGAAGGGTTAAATTCAAATTTAATAGGGAGTACTGAGAAAAAACCGAGGCACTTTGAATAACCATAAAAACCCATGGAGTTATTCTTCTAACTGGAGTGATATATAGGCCACCAGGACAAGATGAGGAAATGGACAATGTCCTATTGCAAGATTATTGCTAAAATGGCATTAAAAGGGGAGGTAATAATTATGGGAGATTTTAACCAACCTAATGTAAACTGGGGTGAATCTTCAACAAGCTCCACTAGAAGTGGGGACATTTTAAATTCATTACAGCGAGCGTCCCTCAAGCAACAGGTGAGAGAGCCCATTCGCTAAGATGTCATCTTAGATTGGTACTTACTTCTGAGATTTTGTCATTATTTGTAAGTGTGGATGAGAACCTAGGATCCAGTGATCATTAAGCAGTATGGTTTAGTATAAAGACAAGGGTGCTAGACTTTAGGAAGGCGGATTTTATGGAAATTGGGACATGTGAAATTGATTCTTTGGCAGTGTGGAGGCACATGAAAGGGGTACAGGAGCAGTGGGGAAATTTAAAAAATGCATTATTAGCAGCAACAGACCTTTGTATAAGAAAGGTTAGGGAAAAAAAACAGAAAAAGAAAGACAAAGTGGTTTACAAAAGAGGTAGAAACTATAATGAAACAAAAAAAAAATGGCTTTCTATGTTTCTATAAGCAAACTCAAAATAACGATGACAGGGAGAAGTATTTTGCAAAGCAGAAGGAGGCTAAAAAAGTGAGGAAAAACTGTCCCACTTGGTACAAAAAGGGGACAAAATCTTTTTAGGTATATAAATGAAAGGCAAAAAAAGAAAGTAGTAAAGTATAACTAATATTTTTTATAGCTAAAGTATAGTACGGCTCAATGGATAGTGTGAGTGTTGTTGAGAGTGAAAGGGCTATGGCAGATCATTTTAACAAGTATGTACGGCCGACGGTAGTACCCAGTGTAGGGTATAGCCGCCGTAAGCAGGTACTTTACTATGGGAGTGTTAGGGGCGTGCATGTTTTTTTCGCACGGTCGAACGTACGCATTCGCCCGCCGTGCGAATTTTCGTAGCTCTGGATCAGGCCCCTAGTCACTAATAACTGGGGTGATTCCAGAGGACTGGAAAATTGCAAATGTCGTCCCTCTGCATAAAGGTGGAAGCAGGGAAGAAGCAGAAAATTACTGACTAGTGTGTCTAAAATCAGTAGCAGGGAACACTGTTAAAGGAACAAATTGTAAAGTATCTTATATGCAGTAGCTTACATGATTTCAAGCAGCATGGATTCACTGGGGAAAGATTATATCAAACAAATCTTATTGAATTTTTTGACCGGGTCACTAAAGTATTAGATAAAGGGGGAGCTTATCTAGATTTCAGACTGTTAAATAAGCTGGAAATTTTAGGATTGGACATAAAGATAGTTGCATGGATTCGATCTTGGTTACAGGATAGACATCAGAGGGTTGTATTAAATTGAATTCCTTCTGGGGATGGTAAGGTCACCAGTGGAGTTCCCCAGGATTCTGTACTTAGACCAGTGCTATTTAATATCTTTATAGGTGATATTGCCTGTGGTATTGGGGGTAAAATATGTCTTTTTGCAGATGACATAAAGATATGTAACAGGGTAGACATGCCAGGAGGGGTACAGAAAATGAGGGATGATCTAGGTAGACTGGAGGAATGGTCAAGAGTGTGACAACTGCATTTTAATGCCAAAAAATGCAAACTCATGCACTTGGGGCGCAAAAACCCAACCCCTCAATATATCCTTAATGGCACTACTTTAGAAACTACTGATGAGGAAAGGGTTCAAGGAATCATTATTTTATGTAACTTAAAGGTAACCAAGCAATGTAACAAAGCAATGAGAAAGTCAGATGCTTGGTTGCATATGGAGAGGAATTAGTAGAGAGAAGTAGTGATGCCCCTTTTTAGATGTTGGTATGACCTCACCTAGAATACTGTGTTCAGTACCAAGAAAGGCTAGAGGAACTAAACATGTATAGTTTGGAGCAGAGAAGGGAGAGGGGGATATGATAGCAGCTTTCACATATATCAAGAGTTGTGACCGGCTAGAGGAGGGGGGCATTTTTCAAAGGAAGAGGTGTATTAGAACACAAGCGCATGAATATAAACCGGAGGGGGGCAGATTGAAGGTAAATAGGGTCTAGGGCAGTGCTCCCATCTGAAGTGGTTGAGGCCAATACAGTAGAACAGTTTAAACATGCTTGAGATAAATATAAGGATATCCTAAATTGTAAACAAAATTGAGGGTAAATAAGGTCTAGGGCAGTGATGGCTAACCTGTGACACTCCAGGTGTTGTGAAACTACAATTCCCATCATGCTTTGTCAGCTATCCACTATGCTTTTGCATTTAATGCATGCTGGGACTCCTAGTTTCACAACATCTGGAGTGTCACAAGTTAGCCAACACTGGTCTAGGGTCAGTATAGCTTTAAATAAACAAACGGACAGACTGAATGGACCATGTGGCTCTTACCTGCCGTCACTTTCTATGTTTCTATGTAGGTCCATACACATTAAATTGTTATGTGTTAAATAAATAAAATGTAGAAATACCTACAAAACAATTTTCCAAAGTATCTGAAAGAAGTGCAAGATTCTACCACAGAACAATACACAGATAAACCCGTGCTTCTGTTATACCATAAATTACTTACAATGTCACATCTCACCTACCTAATGTACAGTCCCAATACTGCTGCATAAAAAGAAACAACATGAAACTAAAAAATAAATCTGATTTATATCTTCCCAGATTACAAACTTTAAGCATTAAAAAAGGAGGCAGTGAGGACATGTGATTACTGTTTACAAATGTTCCCAAGGTCAATGCAAACTACTGTCAAGGGAACCTCTTCCCAAGGACAGGCTAGATTACATTCTTTTTTTATTCTTCATGAGCTCATGCTGATGTCCATAAATAATTTTCATTAGCTTACATAGAGAAAAGCAATAAACAAATCATGTGCTTCTGACTATAACAGACGCTCTAAATGATAAAAATTTGGATTCTATATATAATAGTTTATGATGATTTTCTGCATTTTAGCTTCCATTTGTAAAATGTCAGGATTTCTAACGTACTTTTTTTTCCTAATGTAGCATTTTCCATATGCGTAAATCAGCAACAATAGATAAAGTAGCTCCACTATATAAATGTCACAACAGCCCATACTATCCTCTCTACTTTCCTGCATGTCTTAGATAGTTTGGCATCATATAACACGGATGTGGCTTGCCAGGTAAATAATCTGTCTTGCAACAGATTAACTTCCGGAAGTCAGGTGCTGTCTGACGTCACTTTTTGGAAGTCTGCACCTACAAGAGATGGCCCCTGCAAGCTGAGGATTTTTTAAATAGTTAAACGCCAAAAAGTAAGTTTTAGTAACCCTGGGCTGGATCCATACTTAAGTAAGTGCTTGAAATTAGTTACTCCTGGGCTAAACCATGTTGATTGCAGGGGATGTCAAGTTAATTGTATTCTTTGCATGCAGGGATATATCTTTGAATTGCTTACTGCACACAGATACTGACCAGCGTTACTATCACACTGTTATTTAGACTTGGGATAGGAAATATCACCTCTCAACTCTAATACTTTTTGCAACAGATGAAATATGACTCCCCTGCAATCAACATGGTTTAACCCAGGAATAACTAATTTCAAGCACTTATTTAAGTCTGGATCCAGCCCATTGTTGGCTTTCACAATGGAGTGTTTCCTAGACAGTTATGTCAAGAAATTCCTGTCAACACCAATAGAATCATTTAAAACAAAGTTGTTTTTGCAACACAATTTGAATTGTTCAGATTCATGCTATTCTATTTTATGCTATTCCACTTTCAGTCTTGTTGCTTGCATTTTACAACAATTCCACCCTTTGCACCCACACCTTTTCCTTCATTAAAATAGCCGGTGAAGGTGGAGGAGGATATGCAATAATTATGGAAATCCCCTCCACATACAGAGGAGAAATCATTACGTCATGAATTTGTCTTGAACCTGAACATTCCGACTGCAATTAGGATTTGCTTAAGGTGGTAGGGCGATCTCCTTATATATCCGGTAGCATGTAGTCGCTCACTATGTGGTGGCCGGCTTTAGTCATATCCATGACAATGAAATAATCACTTCATTAAGTAATCATTGAGGATGAGATCTTCGTGGGTGTTCCGCATGTCACTCCCCTCTCTTATGCGGACTGTGCAGCAGTTACGACATTAAGTCTCCCGTGGAGATCAGCGGTCTGTACGACCGTTAATCCGCATGGAAGTCTTTAAACCAGCCCTGACTGTGTAGATTAAATGCTCCCCCCCAGCGCATCTTGCAGAGTTTAGGCGGACGGAGGGGGATGACCCATCCTATCGTTATGATCTCGTAGTATACAGAACTGCATCCTCCACATAACATCTGGTGCACGCATGTGTAGGCTTACTTATGGAAGAGGCTTGTGTAAGTAGCCTAATGTACGGGGGTCTGGATCCAGCCCAGAATGAGGAACACTTGGATTGCTTTATTACATTTATCCAAGCAATGTGCTCTTAAAGTGCATTAACCTAGTGAAGCGCAACATTGTTTAAATGCATATAAAGTATAAAGTCAGCTGGTGCATATATGTTGTGTCTTGGAGTGATCATTAATTAATAATACTAGTCTTGTGTTTATATACTTTTGACTAACTTTCTTATATTATATCATTCTTACATCGTATAAAGATTTATTTTAATTATTATTTGTATTTGCATTTTGTCATTTAATTATCCTCTTTCCTGGTTCTGTGCTTTGTTTCTTCTTTCCATATTCTCTGTAAAATTATATCTTTACTTTAAAACACATTCACGATCAGTGGACACAACATTACAATTGCAATCCTTATACGCTTACATGCTGACATCAGGCCATCTCCTCCCTCCTTTTGCAATGTATCTTCAGGTTACGTTACCTTGTTATTCTAAATACTAGTGATATTATTTTCAGTGCTTCTAATATAATATTGTTAGCACAAGACATTCAGCGAAAACACATTCGACTTTATTGCTCCCTTGTTTCGTTGTGACCTTAACATGCTAATGAATTATACATTTATTTCCCACAACAAACAAATTCTTGACGACCTGGATCCTTTTCAATGGATGTATATTAAGAGCAGCGTGACATTAAACATAAGAAAATAATACAAAATAAGAAAAGATGGAAATAAGACATTAAACACAAGAGACCTTCATCTTCAGAGAACACTATTTTTTTGCTTCACTTTTGGGATGTTCACACAACAAAGGATTTGATATTTACATACTTTTGACTTCAAATATGCTATACACGCTCTCAAAGGATACCGGTAAGATTAAACTAACCATTGCATAATAAAATTCAATATCATTTCATAAAACATTTTTTTTTTCTTTTTCCTCACAAAGAAGAAAAAAAAAAGGATTTTGGAACAAAATAAAACCTTCATCTCAACTCTGACTAGCTACAATTCGATGACCTGGGGAATTACTTACCAAACATTTTAAAGGAGACTCATTCTATGGCAAACTTTAGGTTTTTTGAGTGATCTCTTTGAGAGCAAAGTCAATCCTAGGTCAGTATTCCAATGTATTTTCTTTTGTAGTAAATCCTGGTTTCAAGAACATTCTTGCCAAGGTTCACTTGTGTTTAACCTATCATATAATATCCAAGTTTACTGTGTTAGAAGAAGCAGAACACTATTAACGTTTTCCCACAAGACTGTGATTGCATTTGACCCAATAACCTGTATTAGGTTAACATTTATTCTACAACTACACAGCTGGACCCGAGCAAGCGTTAGCTTATAGTGGACTCAATGTGATACATTTTAAGGTGGAGAGGAAAAAAACGACATTATTAAATATAGATATTTAGTTTTTCTGTGACTTTTTCACTATTTAATATTCTATTATTTATGCAAGGGAATAAATGAATAATGTATAGACAAAAAAGAAACAGCAATCGTAGGTGTTACAGAGATTTATATGTAGCTATTGCTGAAAACAAATGGCGAGTCAGAATTCATTATTTATACCAGCACAAGCAGGTGCACCAGGCAATAAGTCTGATTTACTTTGTGGTTGTTCAGCACTAGTATGGTGATGCAGACTTTGTAATGTCAAGGATTTGCTGGGTGCAGAAGACCACTATTCCCTCGTGCCAGCCACATTTTAATGTTGTTTGGGCCGGGTCATTGAACCACTTGCTGTTATTGTATTGTATATAAATTGGAAGACAGGGCCTTACACCCTCGCCACAGGCTAAAAGACTAGGTGCTTTCTCCTGGGCGGCACCTAAAAAGCAATGAATAATAATAATAATTATTATTATTAATATCATAATTATCATTATAGTCATCATCATCATTATTATTATTGTCATTGTTATCATTATTATTGTTATTATTATTATTGTTATAATCATCATCATTATTAATGTCATATTATTATTATTATTATTATTATTATTATTATTATTGTCATTATTATTACATGATATAATTCTAATTATAACCATTTCTTGAAAAATCCTATGTAAACCAATAAATATCATTTACAAACTGTAAGGATTGCTGTGCAAATCGAGAACCTTGAACAATAACAGTGAACTTTAAAATATAAAATAATCATTGTCTTTATAGGTGAGGTTGATAGGGTTTTCATAGGCCAATAGTCTGACCATAACCTTTGTTACTTTCATTGTCCATGTTTTGGTATGAAATAAAGGGGTAAAGTGAAGGGATCAGAGCCCTCAGGAAATGGCAGACTTTTTACACTTTCCTGGTTCCCCCACTGTGGACAAATAACTTCCAATTCATATGTGATCGGGTTATCAATTAATGGATGCATGGGGATCCGCAATCACATGGTTTTGATATTCACGCATCCATCATCTCATCCCTCCGCTAACCACGCCCCCTCACACCAATGAACTTCCCATAGACATACTTAACCTTAAGGTTTCTGACTAAAAACAGAAAGAGTGGTGAGTCTAGAACTGTATACAAAGCACTGGCCCGTCAATATTGTATGACATAATACCAAGTCTTCTTGATCCTGTACCCTCACAAGTCAGTCAATGTCTATCTTCTGTGCTTACTCCTACCCTCTTACCCTCCCAGTCTGTTTGTTTTGTCTGCTTAGTCTTGTCAGAGAGATTCATAAAATACATTTGCAAATATATTATAAGCCACCAGCCACCTACAAGGCTTCTCTCTAACTCTAAAACTGTCATAGTCTTAACTTTGGCTCATATATATAGTATGCAAATCCCTGTTAACATGTTTTGATTTACATCAATGGCAAAGTGCAGCGATACAGACTTAGGACCTGATCCAGATCTCTGTGCATTTTCCACATGCAGGGAGATCTGCAGTCCGCATGGAAGAGAGAAGTGCACTCGCACATTACTCCCCTCTCTCATGTACAGAGTTCTGGACACATACGTGTTCTGTGCAAAACTGCTGATCGCTGCCCATGTGTCAGCATGCCTATTCCCACCTGTCTGGCAGGGGGGGGGGGGTGTTAGGCATGCAGAAGTCATGCCTCCCCCCACAGATCGCTTAACGTATAGACGTGAGTTCCATATGCTAGGGGATCTGTAGCGTAACATCCAGCACATGCATATGCAGATGTTACTTTTCAGGGGACTTAAGCAAGAGGCTTGTGTAAATCCCCTGTCTATATTACACGATGATCAGGCCCTTAGTTTTTACATATTTGGATTTTCAGCATATTGGGCCTGATTCAGACTTAAGAAGGTGCTTAAAATAAAAGAGGAAAGTCACTCCAGGACTAAACCATGCTGATTGCAGGGGGAGTCAAGTTAATTGTATTCTTTGCATGCAGGGATATATCTTTGAATTGCTTACTGCACACAGATACTGACTAGCTTTACTATCACACTGTTATTTAGACTTGGATGAAACAAGATGAAATATGACTCCCTGCAATCAACATGGTTTAGCCCAGGAGAGGCTTTCCTCTCTTATCTTAAGTACCTTCTTAAGTCTGAATTAGGCCCGTTTTTATTGACCATAATTTTGTATGATACAACCATGTCAGCATGAGAAAAATAAACACCATTATTAATATCGGGTTAATGGGACAAGGGGAAGGACAGAAGGTTCCTCTAGGGGGATGGACGCACTGATTTGTGTTTATACAATGTACTAAGTTATATCAATCCAATGATGAAATATCAAATCGCCAGAAAATTGATTAACCATATACGTGGATAATAAACAGGACTGATCAGATTAGAGAGATGGGGACATCCCAAGTGTACACAATAGCACTAATCCTGTAAAGGATTAAAAAATAAAATGTAACTTTTAATGATATAATTAAAATAAAGGACCTACAAGGAGCGAAAAAATATTAAGGATTTAAAATCCACACTCAAATCACATATGGCTGAATCTGCATATCCATTATAATGATACAGGCACCTCTAAACTCTATAATTAGAGTAAATACAAATGGAAAAAGAGACAATTATATGAATAGAAATATAATGGGTCTGATCTCAAATGTTATATATAAAAATATAATAACATAAAAATAAACACAAAAGCCCTACTATGCACAAGGATTATATTATATTGAAAATAAGCAGTCTCCCTTGAATCCTGTGATACGTGTTGTATAGAGCTAGGTCAGACCTCAATAAGAAAGTAAGTAACAAAATTGTTGCAAACAGCTGCTCAATGACTCATTTGTATAAAGAAATGAATACCATCCAAACTTATCTGTTCCTGACGTGGTCGAGGGGAATCATCTGGTGATAGGATGACTGACAGACGGGAGAAAATGCTGCTAGTACCACACGCTGACTAGCCCGTCCCCTTGCCCTATACACAGCCCCTAACCCCCTCACGGAGGTGCTTCACCCTGCCGGGCTCGTATAAATCCCTACCCTCACTAGGAGATGGTGTGGGTAGCAAGCAGCAGAGAGGTGCGGTGATATCAGGATACGGATGGCGTTGCAGGTGGGATATATCGCTCCTGGGGTGCCTGGATGTGACAGCGGTGTGGAGATGTGAGAGGAGGGCCCTCCTCTACACAGAATAAAAAGACCTAACGCGCGTTTCGCGAAGCTTGTTCACAGGTGCAGCAGTTACCAACGAGCTGCAGCTTAAAAGGAATGTGCAGCCAATGGTGAGACACTGATTGCAGCTGGCTGCTGGTGATTGCAATCAAACAATAGAGACTGGATACAAGTTATACTGATAAAACAAACGTCAAGGGGGCTAGCAATGAGGAGAAAAGCATGAGAATATCTGCTGGGGCAGGGGAGAGTGTATATATGGAATGAACTATTGTCCACTTGTTAATGCTTTATATACTTGGAAAAGAGTCTTCTCCCTTTGTATTGATTGGAATAAAAAATAATAAATAAAAAATATAAGAAATAAATTATCCAAACCTCTGGTGAGGTTTAATCAACTGGCTGTGCCGGGATCCGAACCCACAGCCTAGTACACCAAAGGCAAACGCTCTGCTACATTGCCACCTGTGGTTCCTTGTTAAGGATGGAGAAAAATGAATCCTTAACCTATATTGTATGTCTACTAAATATAGGAAAAATAATAGATGGACAATTAGAAAGCAATTAATAGTAGAAGAACTCATGGAAAAATCATTAAAAGGTATTATAAAAAAATGATAATCAAATATTCGTGGACATACTCATCCCTATTATACACTCACTGCACCCTAAATCTAAAGAAAGGGGGCAAAGTTAATATTTTCATTCAAACCAAGTGGTGATATTGTCCCCATATCAAATATCCATTTCGCCTCCTTACGTAAAAGTATTTGGTCTATATCCCCGCCCCGCATTCTGAGATGAACTTTCTCAATAGCAAATGCTTTCAATCCGGCCGGGTTGCTTTTGTGTCTCTTTAGAAAATGGTTAGCAATTGGACTCAATGTTTTGAGTCTATCTTTGTCCCTCACAGAATTACGTATGGAGCCAATGTGTTCAAGAACCCTTAGTTTGAGTTTTCTCTTGGTTTTACCAATATATTTGAGGCCGCAAGGGCACTCCAAACAGTAAATGACTCCAATGGAGTCACAATTGAGATACTCATGAATAGTATACCATCTGTAAAATTGATCTTTAAATTTCTTAGTGTTTGACATGAATTGACAAGCCCGGCACTTACCGCAGCTAAAAGAGCCAACTAATTTTGGGGTATTACGTGTTATAGGGGTAAGTTGACTGCTGACAAGAAGGTCCTTAAGATTTTGTGATCTGCGCCAACTCATATTTATTTTATCTCCTAAAATTTCCCTAATGTCAGGATCACAGTGAAGCACATTAATATGCTTATTAAGAATATTAACAATTTGTTGTGATTCCACACTGTGTGTCCCTACAAAGCGAATGATTTTATCCCTAGAAGGAGTTTTATTCTTAGGGTAGATCAAGGTCTCTCTATTGGTGAGTAAAGCTTTACGGTATGCTTTATTGAGTGCCTTACGGCCATAACCGCGTGCCTGAAATCTTTTCCGTAATTCCGTTGCTCATATTATGTAAATGATTGTGGAGTGCCAACGTATACTATTCTGTGCAATTTTTTTAAGTTTCTCTCCAGTTTTGATTACTTGGTTTTCAGACATGATGTATAAGGTATACAAATCCTTCTATAATAAAACCTGGTTTCTTATTTATAGACACATGGTAGGTGGGATCCACCATTTTGTATGCAGAATATTTGAGTTAGGGTTCTGCATGCGGGAGGGTCATACATGCAAAAGGAGTGTAAGGGCTCCATATGTACAGAGACTGTGATTAAGTCTGAATCAGACCCATTGTCTTTATAACAGGAGGATGGAGATTACTATTAACATTTTGTCACTGGCGATGAAATAACATAGAACTTTAATTGTAAAGGAAATTATATTTAAAGTAAATGCATATTAATCCTTAGATATATTAGATACTATATTATCTATTTACCGTCTTTCCCCGAAAATAAGACAGGGTCTTATATTTTTCTTTTTCTTCAAAAAAGGCATGCAGAGATTATTTTATGACTTATGACTTATTTTCGGGGAAACAGGGTATATAAAAGCCATTCTGCTCCTCACCGTTATACACATGTGCAGTAGCCTTCACACGTTGTGATGCTACTGCAGAGCTCCAATGGTTAGGAGCAGGGAAAAAAAACTCCCTTTATTAATATCCCCCACCCTGTTAGTCCCTTTTATACTTATCTAATAGCAGTGGCGGCAAGAAGCTTCCAGTACTTTCAGCAACTTACCTCTGTATTTCATGCTGAGACGGTGCCAGTACCCGACGGGAGGAGATTCCCCGCCAGGTGTCTGCTTCCCATGTGATAGGGTGCCCTCACTCAGCGCTAGGAGTAAGAAAACAGCAGGGCAGGCAAGGGGTGTACCAAGATGGCGGCCGCCAACAGTCCCAGCTGTTACCATGGTGATAGGGGACTGTTTGGGCGCAGGAGAGTAACGTTACATGACGGCCCCAGAAGCAGGGAGACTAGAGAGAGAGCCCTGACTGAAGCTACCCCAGCACTGTGAGTGACCAGTCACTCGCACCCCGCGGTGCCACTCATGTTCCCCCCAGATCCCGCCTCCCTCACTCATTACCCGGGCATTTAGATACTATGAGATAAAAAGATAATGGACCTGATTCTGAACTGCGAATCAACTGTCAGGTTTTCTGACGGAATCGCAGCAAAAGTGAGCACTGCGCATGTTCACAACGGGAGCAAGCACATAAATACGGGCGCACTGCTGCCCATACGTCTGCGTCCGTTTACGTCTGATCTGCAATAGTGGCACAACAGTTAAATAAGAAAAATGGGTGTTTTTGTCATTTAAATAGTCGCAGCAACAGAAAAAATTACCTGCACTTCCGACATATGCTTATACCATCTCAGGGGATGGTATAAGTAATAAACACAGGTCATTTTCAATGTAAAAATGTGCTTTAAATAAATATATCTATTCAAGTTTATTAAATATGTAAATATTTAAATATTAATACAAACTATTATTACATACATACAATTGTTTATTACAATGATAGTAAGATTTACTGGATAAGACAACACCACGATCATGATTATCTATGTTTGCTAATATGTTCTAATGGGATAGGACTGTAAATCACTTTAAAGAGGCTCATGGAAACTATTAAGAACTGGTCTTTATGTCAGAAGATGGTTCGGGACATTGAATTCAATTATAATAAAATGTGGATTGGCAAAACTGTGAAGTATATTGAAAACACTGTGAAATTCACATGAATACAGTAGCTTTCATATTATTGAGCAAGAAATGTGATAGACTGACACTATAAACGTGCTCCATCTGTATAAATTTTTACTAAACCCCTTTTCTAGTTGTGCGCTTCTATGTTACTCTTCCTACTGAAATTTACATTAAACTCTTTAGACTCAGCTGCAAAGTTGAAGTTAATGATTTTCCATTTAGGGATCTGGTCAATTAAAGGTTGCTGAAACATTCTTGCTTACAATATAATCAATAGATGCAATTTTGCAGCTGCCAATCTGACATTAAAGCAAAGCAATATAACTGCTGTTCCAAATGAGAAATGCATTATGTGTATCATATGAAGTGCAGGTGAATTTGTGGGACTAACCATGTAAACATTTTATTAATAACTCAAGGGAATTTTCTTCTTTCTTAATTGGACCTGAATGGGGCTTTAAGGCACCTGGTTAATGTTTCAAAGCTATTATAGACAGGTCAATGTGAAGTAGATTTTGCCTGTAGGTTTCTACCTATAAAGAGGCATGAACACATTGATAAAATTTAGATGAACTTTTTATTGTCGATACAATGAGCAACAACCGAAATGACCTGTGTGATCAGCTGGTCTAGTCAAGCCTTGTGCTCAAATGCAATATATAAGTAAACATATAACTAAGCCTTGTGCTCAAATGCAATATATAAGTAAACATATAACGACAGCAACTTGTTTACCTTCGAAAACAATCTAACTATGCATGTGTATAAATATATGCTGTATGTATAACTAGGTGATTTATCATGGCTTATCATATATTTGCAAATGTATGCAATGAATCTCTCAGATATATAGTGTAAAGATAGAATGTCATGGTTAGTTGCTGGTTAATGGAAGAGTGCTGGGTGCCTTTCTTGTGTATTTCCCCCATACCTTTCTAGCACCTGCTCTAGATTATTATAAATTGATTCGAGCAACCACCATTCAGTGTCTGTGGGCCAGATCCAGATCTACGTATGCGAGCGATTCTACACTAGCCGCTAACGTTAAATTGCACATTAGTACTTACTGGGCATGCGTGTGGCAGATATTACGCCACGTAACGCAGAGCATAAGGGCCAGTCACGTGTCAACAGCGTAACTACGGATGAAGGGGCGTGTCAGCCATATGACTCCCGTAATTACGCTTCGGAGTCAGGGTGAGGCATTTAAATCATACAGTATAGGTGTGCTTAGGCTCGTATGTAAATGAGGCCTTTACGTTCGTCAGTACTTATGCTGTGTAAAGTTAAGGTAGGGTTCGGTAGGTGTAAAACGGTTCGGTAGGTGTAAAACGGTTACGTACATGCGAGGGGAGTGCCTAGGGGAGTGCTTAGAAGGTACGCTAGCGTAAATACGCTATGCTATGTAACATATCATGGTCTGGATCTACCCCTGTGTGTATAACTATATATATATAAATAAACACAATTGGAAAAAACACATTAATTTTAATTTTTTTTTTTCTTAAATCATGTGTAATTTAGGTTGCTTGTGTACACAGAGCAGACTGGATCAAGACTACAGCAAAATGCTTGCATGTACTGGATGTCCTTTTGACAGTGGGTTCAGGGCTGGGCAGGATGCATATGGCAGGTATGATAGGTGAGAGGTGGGAGGTATGTACACTTTGCAGTAAGGGCATGTTAAGGCCTCTTCACCATATCCACCTGTGCCGTCACCATTTGAAGTGAGAAAGGCAGAGACATTGTAAAGCAGGATCCACAGATGGTAAGTCCATACATGCTAGTAAATGGTTTTATCGCACATGCATGGAAATTTTGATACTGCAGAGATCCCAGCATAGCAGTACTGCAGACCCTCCAACATGACCCATTCCATTAGGTACAATGAACTCCGCTCCTGAGCTTCCAACTGTCACTCACCTGGTTTAAATTAATTAACTGATGTTTAAAAAAACTATTTGCCTCTTCAACAAAGGTAGTTACCATAGTAACTAACAGTTGGAATGGGTTATGTTGGAGGGTATGGTACTGTAAGTCTGGATCTGTTCCATCATCAGTCGTTAGACCGGGTATGTGGAGGCTATAACAAGATAATATAAACTAGTTGCGATTTGTCGTTTTTTTTTATATGACTTGAATTGAAGGGGCATTAGCCTAGATTGTGTATGACTGTAAATCACACACATGTGAGATGATTGTGCAGATTTTTTGGCAATGTGTAATGTTAAAAATCACAGTCTCAGTATTTTCAGATAATCTCTTCTCTTCATCATTTCTAATGATACATTTTTTATAATGTCTAATATAAAACAGTTACCAATCAAATGATAGAATATCCTCACATCACACAATCAAGTAAAATTAACATAATAGTGTCTGAAATATGAAGAATAAAATATTATATCAGAGCGATATGTAATTAATGTGCTAAAGTTATGGTCATCTGTCAAACTGAAAAAAATATCTATGAAGGATTAATGATTAAAAGGAATATGTGGTATTGATTAGCTGAGATAATTAGTTTAGAAAATGTTAATGACTTGCCATGTCTTTAAATATTACTGCAAAATATAACCATAACCGAAACTTATATATCAAATAATTTCATTAAGATGAGGCTAAAGATATAATTATTCCATGATAGTAGATTTGGCTGTAATTCCCTTGATTCAGCATGGACCACTTCAAATTTTTCCCTAAATGTTCCATTTCAGCAAATCGATTTATACAGCTTTATTTACTACTTAAAACTAATAAGAAATTATAGGTAAGATAATTCATAAAGGTGCCTAGAGACACACCTCAAAAAACAGTTTCTTTAAAATAAATAATTTAAACAAGGACATTTCCATATATGGAGAATTTTGTAAATGCTTGAAGGTCATTGGAAAATTAAAGAAGTTTTCTCCATATTTTCATGGATGGAGAAAGGGGCAGATTTCATATTGTAATGATGTGCGCTAGGTCAGCAGCTGTCTACAACTTTTTCTCTAAAAGTATTATTGTTATTATTATTCAAGCAGAATATGACCTCCCGGTAACTACACATTTTTTCCCATGGTATTCTTTAGAATAACATTAGAAAATAATATTTTGTTCAAAAGTAATGTTATTATATTTCAAAATGGAATTAATAATCAGTATAATTAGAGAATCATGAAAATTGTTCATCTTTTTTTGAGTAAGATGGACACTTTCTCCAAATCAATAAACTTGCCTTGCCTCTGGTTTGCAAAAATGAAAGAAAGGAAAATGAATCCTCTGTTGGTCTGTGATTTAATTTTTATACTCAATGCATTGGAACACATTTTGCATGATCTGTGGAATGAAATGTGTATAGTGTACAACCATCTGCATCTGTCCATATTTTATGTCAGTCTCCTGTGCAGCATAGACAGATGTCTGTAGTGTGTACAGCATCAAGATTGTTTCAGTCAATGCTTAGAAGATATGATATCAGGTCTGCTGGTAAATTTGTCTAGTTTGGACATGTAAATCGGCGTAGCAATTGGGACTTGCCATCGTCTGTGAAATTGTAATCGCATTGCATCTTAAGTAGGATTGCAAACGTGTGTACCCAGCTTTAGGGTTATAGAAAAGAGGGAAGAATAGACCAGAGAAAGAGCTTGTTAGTTGAGGTATAGACATAAGTTATCCTCTACAGTGTAGTTGTGTAGAAAAGCTATATATCTCTCTTAAAGTTGGTTAGTAAAGGTGCATTGGTTTTAAACATGAAAATGTATACATAGAGGCTGAAGGTGTACATGAAACAGCCTCTAGTAGTTGGCATTGTTACAAAAAAAAATTTTCATTTTTGTTTACAAACATATTAAAGTCCTTAAAAAATATATATAACATAATGCCTGTCTAGCAAAAGCGGCAATCTGGCTTAAATTTGTGTATTTCATGTAAAAAAAAAACTTGTAAAAATTAATTGATGGTTCGATTCATCTTTCTAATGTTAATACATGTGTTGGAATGTGCTTATTACTATAAAGAGGGTCATTAATTGATTAAAAATACAGTGCATTTACGCTTATAATACACTGAGATGGTGTAGATTTAGGTGGAAGTTGCAGGAACTCCGGCCTGCTATGGCACATGCAGCAGCACTATACCGCCCCCCTTTTCTAATCTGGATATTGCGGTAATCTCTTTTGCACTAGTGCAGAGCACACGGATGAGGATACAGGCAGATGTGTGCAGAGCATTTTCCTGCCGTGCTTCCACCTAAAAAATAGGTGAAATGGCAGCTCAAAATCCCCATTCTTCAAGCCATTGTAGCAAAAAAACAACAAAAAATATTGGGGAATATAAAAAAATGTACCCAGTATCCATGACTCTCTATATTTGTATAATGTTATGTTGATTAAGATGTTCTAAATTCTGGCAGGAATATTTTGTGTTTGAAAACTACTAAACGATCCATGTAAAAAAAACAAAAAACTTTACCAAATAGCCCACAAATCTGCTCATATTTCTGACCATAGCGTATTAACACCCACAACCGCCATGAACGATATAATTATGTTTTACATACTTTATGCAGAGAAATGTACCATTTATATAAACTGATATGTGGTTAGGAATAATATCACTGGGGTGACTAGCTGTATTCATTATGCTCATTACACTTAATATGGTGTTTTATGTCTTGTACAGTAGGTTTTCTTCCATGCCCCCTTTGTGAACTTTGTTGTGTGATTTTTGAAATGTGTACAGAATGTCCCTATTGTGTAGCAGTTGACGTGTCTTAAAGATATTTCTTTGCCTGCCACAAGTGTGGTCAGTGGGTATTAAATATGGATGAGAGAGATTGGCCGCAATCCAGATTTTTAGCAAAACTTAAAAGTTTTATTTTATTGTTGGTAATTTAAGAATGTGGTCTTACTTCAACAAATGTACTATTTTAGCGTGGTCTTCCAAAGAGGTTTCTATGTTCTGTTTTGTTTTCTGTAATAGTTTTCATATGCTTGCAAAAGTATTAGATACCTTTTGATCCACAGGAATTAACATAATATTTAGATCCCTATAATAAGAAAAGGTATTTAATACAATGTTTGGAAGGGATGCATTATCACATGCTCCATCCCAGATGCCAGCAGCTCTTGGCATACATGCCAATGCAATTTGTATTAGCACACATGGGACACACCAGGGACGATAAGTCTCAAGGGGTTTCCAATCACTGACCACAGTTCCTGGTTATGACGTATTTAGAGAAACCTCCAGCCAGACCTCAACCCACAAATATTTGATACCCATTTGAAGATTAAAAATAAATAAATAAATTAAGGTAATGCTGAGGCCAATCGTGTTCAAACATCAGGAAACACCCATCCTTGGTTTGTCCAATCGTCTTCTACTACATGGTCGATTGATGTATCAGAGAGGGAAGGAAGGTGAATCATATCAAAGGGCCAGATTCAGACTACCGTCCGACACGTGATTTCCACAAGCTGGGTGTTTTTTTTGGAAGTGCGCATACGTGCGCCAAATGTTATGATTTGGATCTCCTGACGTACAGAACTTAGTTCTGTACACCTGGAGATCTGTCCGACATGGCGACCAATCCCCTCTGCCCAGCTATACTCCGTAAGTTTTGGAGTAGGGGCGTGTTTAAGCAGTTCCATGTGAATCAGCAGTTGTATGACAGCTGCTCTGCATAGGAAGCTTAAGGCAGCGAAACTGTTACCAAATCTGCACAAGAGAAGGGAGTGACAGGGGAGTTCACTCAAGAGAGGGGAGTGACAGGGGAGTTCACTCAAGAGAGGGAAGTGACAGGGGAGTTCACACCCCTCTTCTGTGTGGACTATCAGACCTCAGTGCATATAAAAAACCCTTGAATCTGTTGCTGGGACATTTTCTTTCCTTTGTTTCTGTTGCTAGCAGATCCCTGGCCTTTCATGCACCTGTCTGCATTTACCTATAAATTGAACTGAGCAACTTCCATTTTGTGTGTATACTGTTTGGGAGCATGTCTGGGAGCAGCAGCTGAGAGGGGGTGTTGTTCCACATCAGCTGTTTTGGAGGCTTTAAGGGGTAAGTTACCACTCAGTTTAAATACATATGAATTGTTAGAGTAAATGTAAGAATCCCTTAACCTTTTAAATATCCATCTATTATGTTCATTAATAATTGAATATGTTGCGATGGTGGTTGCCCATTAGAACTTTTTGTTCAGAACCTCTGGCTCCTGAAGAGAAAAACACTACCTTCCCCCACTAATGGTAGTCGCAAAATAAATAGCAAAAATCATATGTTCCAACCCTACGAACAAAGGTAATAAGTATAGTACATGTTTAATATTCACTATGTACTAGCATTTCTTTACTTCTCTTTTCTTTAAGGCTAATTTTGCCATATAAACAGGTGACAATTGCACTGCTCTCTATGGGGAAATGCTGGTAAATGGAAAATGTACAAAATTTTTCGATAGCAAACTGGCCCACTGTGCACTTTCTGTCTGTACAACAATGGGTTAGATCCAGAACTCTGCTTGTAATCCGTTTACTAGCGTAGCGTATTTACGCGAGCGTACCTTCTATACACTCCCCCAGGCACTCCCCCTGCATGTATCTTCTATACATTCCCCTAGGCACTCCCCCTGCATGTACCTTCTATACACTCCCCTAGGCACTCCCCCTGCATGTAATTACTTTGGCCATTTTAAGCGTTCCAAACCCTACCTTAACTTTTGGCAGCGTAACCGCTCACGTCCACACACGTACTTATAGCCTGTGCGTAGTTACGCCACTAAGCACGCCCATACTGTATGATTTAAATGCAAACCCCCGCCTACATTGCGTCATTTCATCGTACTTACAGCTACCATAATATTGGCACACCCCCTCGAACGTATTTACGCTACTGTTACGTGAAAGGCCCTTACGCTCATAGTTACGTTGCGTTATGTAGTGTAACATCTGCCGCTCGCATGCTCAGTACATACGAAAAAGTGTTTTTACGTCTCTGCCAGGCGTAAATACGCCGGAAAACGTTGTTCTGGATCTGCCCCAATGTTCTCAGTTCATGGGCCGGATCCAGAACTACGTGTGCCGTACATTTATTCGTGGAGCGTATTTTCGTGCACGTAAGTTCGCTACATTCCCCTCAGCACACCCCTTGCACGGACGTATTTTGTCAAGATACGCTTCCCAAACCCTACCTTAACTTTTTCCAACGTAACCGCTGTCATACGCACACGTACGTATGGGCTGAACGAATTTACGCAGCTAAGCACGCCCATACTGTACACTTTAAATACCACCCCCGCCTACTTCACGGATTTCTGACGTATTTTCGAGTAACGTAAATTTGGCACGCCCACACGTAAGTATTTACGTGACATATGCGTGAATGGCCCCCGTATTTTCTATGGTGCGCATGCGCAGTGCATTCTAAACAGCGATTTTACGTCTCCGCCACACGTAAATTCGCTCCGACGCGTAGTTCTGGATCAGGCCCCATATCAGTAAAAGAAAAATTAACATACATCCATATGTACAAAAGCACTTATAAGAAGGGTTTGTTTAAAATGTGATATAGTACCTTACAAATGTTTTTGCAAACTGAGTAATGTCTACATTGTGGGGCTTAGGTAACATTTGCAATCGACCATCATCTTTTTGAGACAGAGCTTGCCAAAAACCGCTTTTCCAAACTCAACCAACTCAACCAACCTTAACCCTGCTACATGTATCATTCTTCTTGTCTTTTCTCTACACAGTTCAGTAAGTCTTCTCCTATAAAGCCCTTCCTAGTCCTCTCCTCTCTTCACATCCATTAAACTTTATTCTACCAAAACCTGTTGCCTTGCATCAGGGCTTTTACTCCCAACCACCGAAACTCTTGCCTTCTCCCTATTGGGATTTCCCTTCTTTCTAAAGCTCCAGATGGACTCTCAGGGCCCAAATCCTTATCAAAGCTTGCTATCTCTCCACATAAATTGATCTCCACAACATCTCCCTCCTTTGACATTCACCAGTTTGTCTTCCTATGCCCTGTAGATTGTAAGGGCCAGATTTACTAAGCTAGCTGTCTACTTTCCTATCACATACTAGAAAAAGGATGCAATCCTTTATGCAGTGCAGTGGAGCAGCAACCACAGTCAATTTACAGAAAACAAGTCAAGATCTTTATGCTGCAACGGCAACAATGGTAAGATTTTCCTCTAACCCTTACCCTAATCCTCACCAGAACCCTCCCATTCACTTACCATTGCCTTAACCATCCATGTCCCACCGCCTGAACCTAACCTTCCTCTTTTATTAGCCTAACCTTAACCTCCCCCCCATCTATTAGCCTAATCTTAACTCTCCATATCCCACAGCCTAACATCAGCCCAGATCCAGACCTCTGCAAGCTTTATGCACCCATAGGGGGAATGTACGCCCCTACACTTCCTGTTGTCGGCATCAGATTGCTACTTTAACTTTTACGACTAGGTCTGCGGCCATACGGCCAGCGTAAATGAAGGGTAAGCCCCTTCTTTTGAAGAACTCGCTGGAGATTGCCTGCAATCTCTGGTGACTTTTAAAGCACTGAATTTACTAAAGTAAATTCAGACCAAAATCGCCAGAGTTTAGTGTTTACAGTCAATAAAACATTACATGTCCCCATACATCTAAGTAAAAAATACATGGCCTCGTTCAATATAGACACTATTAGTTGCCCCCGTTCAGTAGATTACACCATTAGTTGCCCCTGTTTAATATACACACTAGTAGTTACTCCCGTTCAATGGAATATACCATTAGATGTCCCCGTTAATATGGGACACATTATGTATGCAGCAGCATGACATTAACCCTTGGCATGCTGCCACTTATGGTACTATAATGCACAGCATGCCCTGCAATACATGGCCATGCAGTGCCTTCTAGTACTATTAGCGCCTGCATGCTAAGGGTTCATAGCATGCTGCGCTGTGCTAAACATTTTGTTAAACATTTTGGGGTAGATCCAGACCTAAGTGCCTGATATGTTTCATCGCGTAGCGTATTTACAGTAGCGTACTTTCTATGCACTCCCCTCGCATGTACGTACTTTGGCCGTTTTACGCTTCCCAAACCCTAACCAAACCTTTTCACAGCATAACTACTGACGTACGTTTAGGCCTCACGTACCTAACTGCCTAACTGTGATTTTATACAGAAAATCGTGGTGAATTATCCATGAAAATATCGCTGCCTATTGACGCCGATTATAAATCGCCAGCTAAAATCGCAGCTTAGTGAATCCAGCGATGTTTTGGTTTTTTTAAATCGCTGGAAAATCATGGCGATGGCTGGCGATTCATAATCTCTGAAAAAAATGCCATTAGTAAATCTGGCCCAATGAGTGCTATTCACAATAGTCAAATGACAGGAATAGGCTTATAGTATATGTATATACTATATCCTTAATATGAGTTATCCTTGTCCTGTTTTTTATTGTCATGGTTATACAAAGTAACATAGGGCTGGATCCAGAATTAAGACAAAATTACATACGTTGGCCTCTGTAATTACTGATCCTATATTCCATACATGTGAGGGAAGGGCCCTGTAAGGAATGCAGGATCGTATGTAAGGGCTTAGCCAAGCCCTAACTGTACAGTTTGCATCCATTCCCCCACCCACCCTGAGTATCATATACACATAGTGGACCAGATTCACACCTAAGAAGCTGCATATTTTTAAGTATTACTGTACTGCGCATGCATAGTCATAGTGAAGGAACATTAACTACGTGTGGTCTTTAAAGACCGCCTGTAGTTTTTTAAGAAAGAAGAGGCGTTCCAATGCAGCCTCGTGACATTTTTGAGGAGAGTGGGTGGGGGAGGTATTTAAATGAGCAAGTATGGGCGCGGTGACGGAACCTCGGTGCGTATTTTCCGTCTTAAGAAGAAAGATACAAATGGGAAGTTAAGGAAGCCCTATGGCACTCTGACGTGCCTTAGGAACTTAAAAAACCAAGGGAGTGGTGTGGGAGGGGGTTGAAATATAGGTGCGGCTACATGTATATCTGCACCTTCTTAAGGGCTTCTGATGTGTGAATCTGTTCCGGTAAGTGAGCCCGCCCAGCTGTCGTAGACATACTTACATCACGTCAGCTGCTTTCCGATGCATAAGTTTCTGTTTTGCACATGCTCAGAAAGAATGCACAGCCGGCATATGAACGGCACTTGCTTAAGTCGGCTGTCATAACTAATTTTGGATATGGGGCCATTTTCAGAGATCCGTTTTTGAGGGAAGGTCCGTGCGTATTGTTACGATCCGATGAACTGCGAATGCGTAGTAACTAAATTTATGCAATCTACGTTTATTTTACACATGGAAGTCCAGTAGGCACGGACTTGTGAATCGCAAGTGGGAAGATCCGTACGGAGGGGCTTGTTTATAATCCATCCGGAGAAAGATCCATGTAAGTGGGTGGGGGGGCATTTAAATCACCATTTGAGGAGGCATTATATTCGCGGAAATGCACATTTAAAGATAAGAGTGGTCGAGGCGCTCATAAGTCATCGTCAACCCGTCCGTGTGAGGAGAGTGTCATGGGTGTTGCCTTGCAACAGCCGTGCGCATATTTGCGTATTTTTAACAAACGGATCTCTGAATATGGCTCATGGTCCATGATTACTGTATATATGAAATCCTTAAGACAATTTTTGGTGATGTTATTTAGTAATTAACTCATTATGATTCAACGCAACAAAGACAAATATTTAAGAACTCTGGACTATTTGGACCTTTAGCTGTAACAATTTTCTTCTCCAACAAAGTATCAAATAAAAAAAAAACACCCACAGGAGCAACAGTATATGGTAATGTGGTAATAAGCTGTGGAACCACAGTCTGCCAAGTCGCCTTTTAAATTGTGTCATTAACAACTGCCATATATCTCCACCTTCTCTGTTTCACAGTCAAGGCAGTGTGAAAGCTCTTCAGCAATAAATATTATGTGGTAGTAATTCTGTATTGGTTTCTTAAGCAACTAACTTTTAGTGAGCAACAGAAAATTAACAACAGGGTTATTTATGAGGCCACGTTGACCCACGGCTGTTAAATCTTGTGGTAAGTGAAAATCTAATGTTTCCTTGAATATTAGTAGGGATAAAGCAAGAGGGACATGGCTACAATGATTCTGAACATGCTGTTATTTAAAGCTAAATATAATATCTAGATTGGTAATAAGCTGCAGTCTATTTATTCAAGAAAAACATAATATGCTTTACTATATGATTTGTATTCAATATTAAAGACAGAGAAAAATAGGATTATTTTGTCGTGGCCTTAAATTCCACTAGACAACCCCAGACTAACTATAAGAGGCTGATCCAGACTTTGGGCCGGATCCAGTGCGCCCGGGGTCATTACGGCCGGCAGCGTAGCCAGGGTGCCGGTGCTAGCATGTCTGGCGCCCCCCTGGAAAAAATAAATTTGCGCCCTCCTCTTTTATAAATATTAAAATCACACTGCTGTGCCCGGGACAGGAAAACAGAGGAAACACTGGCTCCTCCCTCTGATCAGGTGACTGGTCACATGGGCTAGACAGCAGCAGAGGTCCTCTAGCCCACTAGGATCTAGCATCTACCTACAGCACAGGCTGGCACCGCTGTATTGAGGACCGGCGCTGGCTCTCATAGTTGTCACAGATCTGGCTAAAGGTCAGCTCTGAAAAGCAGGGGCATGAGCAGTGGCACCTATTCAGCATGGCGCCTGGATGCGCCACATCCCAGCGCGGAGTGCATCGCGCCGTCCCTGAGCGAAGCAGGGAATGCACGCCCCGTGCACTCTCCACTAAAGGTAGTACCTTAACCTTTACGACATACAATTCCCCCTTTTACGTTTGCCATATCTCCACCATATAGGCGGAGATAGTCATTTAAATAAGAGCTTGGGGCGGGGGAAGCAGCATTACGACAAGGTAAAGGTCATACAGTAATTACCTAATTCATATGATTATGCCACTCAGCAATGCCCCCAATTTACATGATTATCTCAGAAGGTTACTGGAGACATTCAAAGTAAATGAACCCCCAACCACAGTTTATTGTAAATAATTCCAACTTGTTACAGTCTCCAGGAAGGCGGAGTCTAAACCAGGGCCAGGTATTCACTACAGCCCCTGATGGTGGGGTTAGTTTTGGCTCCAGGCAACTGATAGGTTGCGGCCCTGGCTATAGCGTCCAAGGAAAACCTGTAGCGTAAGTCCCTGGATTGAAACCAATACATGACCTGGACCCTTGTATATGATACAGAATGCAGGAACCCTTGCTCACAAGAGACAGATAGGAACCTAAGCACACAGAGATGCAGGCTGGAACCCTTACACACAGAAGGACAACAGGTGCCAGGAGGCAGCAGAAGCAGGACAAGCTAGAGATGTAATACAGCACACTGCTAACAAGGGAGCAGAGTCCGATGGGCTGATTCACACTCACACATACACTGACAGATGGAACACAGTGGTAAATAATAAACACTGGAGATAGACTCACGGGGTAGAGACACAAGGAGAGATGGTAACACTAAGAACGGGGAACGGACTCCACACGCTAAGAGATGGTAAACACAGTGAGCACACACACAGACAGGAGAGGAGCAGATGGAGTGCTCACTCAGCAGGTAAGGACAGTGTGAGATGGAAAACACACACACACACCTCAGCAGAGGGGAATGAACTGCATCGGTCTGATACCAAAGCTGCCAGCAGGAGTGCCAATCTGCACAAGCCGCACACAGATAACGGGGCAGACAGCAGAAACAGAGAAGGCAAGGGTCACACCAGGAATAACAGAGGAACTATAAACATGACACCATCCAAGGCAGGAGCACAAGAATAACACAATCAGAACAGCAGGCAAACGCAGGAAACAAGACACTATAGCCGACAATGAGGCTTCCCGGGCTCAGGCTATTTAAAGACCACTCCTCCAATCAGCTTCAAAGATCAGGCACACCCGAATTGATTATCCAGCAGCTGAGGGAAACCAGGCACATAGAACCCAGACAGGGGAACTTCACACGCTGCTTTGTTTGCCTCTACAGCATATAACGCAACTCTCACAGGTAATACCATATAAACCACCCATTCCCCAGGTCACCCTAAATAACCCACACAAAACTGTCTCCATTCTATTTTCCATTAGGGATCATCATAAATAGTTAAACAGGTTTCAGTAAATTTTGATATTTGATATCATTTGCTATGTTCATCATAATCACTGTGATCATTAGACTATGCAGCGGATTTTTAATTAAATAAAGACTTTAAGGGAGTTATTTGAGAGCACCATGTTTCCCATTTATTCTACCGGTGTCTTATTTGTGATGTAAAATCTTTTTTTTTTTTCTAAAATAAAATACATTTTAAATATCATATATTTTTTATGGAACTACAAGTCCCAGTGGGTGCTGAAGTCAAGGTATGGTAAACCCTTCTTTTAGTGTCACTGAGCCCTGGCCACAATAATGTTAATTAACAATATAACCCTACAAACAATCCACCAGAAATGTGTTGCAGGTAGAGGATTGGTTGTACCTAGGAGGGGGGTGGGGGCATTAACTTTTGTGGATCAGACTTCCATAGGTCAGTCGTGCCTGGTGCCAACTCACCGGTTGGGGCTAGTTGGAATCATAGCATGGAGGCCCATATCATCACATTGATTTTGGGGCAAACAGCCTATGATATATATTAGCCCATGAATTTAAATTTTTTAATTTTAAATAAAAAAAATTTCCCTTAGAGAATCACAGCACATTGCTGAAATCCCAATCAAAACCTTTAATAAAATGTCTTTCAATATGTAAGTTATCTATGTCTGTCTGTCTATCTATCTATCTATCTATCTATCTATCTATCTATCTATCTATCTATCTATCCCATATCTAGCTATCTGTCTGTCTCATATCTAGCTATCTGTCTGTCTGTCTGTCTGTCTGTCTATCTATCTATTTATTGAGAAAAAGGGGGTCACCAGAGCTTGAATTTAAATGTACCGGATAAAGACTTGGTAAACAGCAGTACACTATAGTGGTAGTGGCAGTACTTCACCTCTCCAACAAGCTCCAGCCTCCCAGACTCTGATGATGGCTTGTAGGTGATAAGTCTGCAACAACAACCCAATTAGGAACAACTTGAACAAAGTAGCTCCCTCCCTACGCGTTTCGTTATGAGTGACTTCATCAGGGGGTGTAGTGGAGCTATCAGCATGAAGGATATACATTACATAGTAGCATTACTCCAAAGTCACCTTGAAGTACTGCCACTACCACGACATTGTTAGAACTTCATTATGTACCGCTGTTTACAAAGTCTTTATACGATACGCTTAAATTCAAGCACCGGCAATTGTATGTTATTAATAAAGATGTTGCATTATGAAGCGCCTCCTTCTTCTCTTCTGATTTATCCAGCTTCTGGCCGGCTGTAGAAACAGGTTACTATTAAGAGGAAGACGGGGTCCTGGCTCTTTGGATCTGGTGCTGTTGCTTAAATGGTCACTGTGTTGGACTGAATAGACTGGTTTATTTATGGACATTCATTATCCAGTTACCTGGTCACTCATCAGCCCTCCTGTATGTAATATTGACTACATATATATCAAACATAAGTTTAGATATCCATTCATGTCAGTCACAGTGGACGGTCATGGAAGGCACAGTCAGCTATGAAGCCCCTTTCATTTTATGTTGCTAACTCTGTGAGGCAAAAGAGTGTTTCACAAAGCAATAAAGTTCATTGTACAAATAAAAGTGTAAATATAATTTCATTGTACTATAAACAAAATAAAAAACACAAAGCCAAATAGCCTTCTTGTCAAGCAGTCCGGTAATGGGTTTGTTTTCTCCAATACTTTATAAAAATATTTACAAAGAAATCCACATGTAAAATTGGAGAAAAACAGATGCAGCGTTATTTTGATCTTTTATGGATGGTGCATGAAATAGACATAAGGTGAAACTAACAGGCAGCTTGTTATTTAATGGCCAGAGGGGAACTTAGGCGGTTGCTAACTAATAACCAGGTCATTAACTGTAGTAACAACCGATTTCATGGTGATTATTGTTATTATAAGCTGTAATCAAATTTTTAAACATGTTTCAAGATTTTATTCAACCTAAAACTGAAGCAGTGAAGCAATAGCAGCAGCTGGGCTGAGAATTATTCTTTCTCCCAGACTAATATCTGATTTTCCATCAGGCTAGGAAGCGAGACGCGCTGTGCTTGTGAAATATAATTGTATCAACAATAAAGCACTATAGTGCTGAAATATGATCACCAAGATGTTTCTTTTCAACTTCCTATGCATAAGCCATCTGACTAGATGGACCTTAGCAAACGCAGCTAAAGCAATTTGTTTCACTTATGCACACAAATAAATCAGGGCAAAATGGCTCTACCTAAGGTGGCTTGGAACATGTGCCTTGACTGTATCTTGATGTAAATACAACATAAACGAAAGGTGTTAGATATGTTGGTTTTTTTTTATATTTTGTGCCCCTTATACTTTGTTGGAAAGAATAATTAGCAATCCTGAATGCAGCTGGCATGACTCTATGCCTTACCATGGAGGGATGTTTGTCAAGTTTCTGGCCTAGAGCACAAAACATAAAAAAAAAAATATATATATATAAATTAAACCAACCCAGAACCTACAACATAGTTGCCAACTCTCCCTGAATATCAGGGAGACTTCCTGAAGATTGGGTGATCTCCCTGACTCCCTGAAGTGTTTGGTAATCTCCCTGATTCTAATTTCATCCATTGAGGTCTATGGAGATGACCAATTTCATGGAGGCCAAGATGTAATGAAAGAATCTTGTTAATCAGCTGCAGCGTCACTTTTAGCTTTTCTATAAAGATAGTAATGAAAGTATTCACTGACAATTTAATAATCAATAAATACTGACATTTTTATTGTAAAATAGTTTTCCTGGCAGTGCTAGATACACCTATGGGTGGAGCTATTCACAGGACACACCTCTTTGGCGCTACAGGACACACCCATTTGGTGCAGCACCTTGATAGTGCTCTCACAATCTCCCTGATATTCATTTGCAAAAGTAGGCAACCATGAGTAAGTAGCCTTTGGGAACTGGAACAGTTGGAGCCCCAGTTTCTTTCATTGTTTCAGCAATATGAACTTCCTGGTTTCCTTTATATTAGTTCCTCTTACAGCCATTAGAAAGCACAAAATATTTACGTCAGCTATAGGTAACATGTGGCCCTCCATGTATAAGGAAATTTCAATACCCATAATGCTTTGCCAGACATCAACCAGAACATTTCTTATTAGAACATTTAACTTACTAAGGGATCCAAAAGATCCCCAAAAAGTCCTATAAATTTCAATAAACAATTATCCAACAAATATTTATAAAATCACTAACTTTTATTTGTATTCTGTAAAAAATGTAATGAGTAACAATGCAGCGAAATATAAAAAAAAAAAAGATGTACAAACACCACCGATGAAAAAGATTAAAAAAGGAATTAATTGACAGCCCTACTGAGCGTACATATCACACCCGCAAGATATCTCCTAAGGATTTAGGGCCGTATTTAGACTTCCGTTTGCAAACGCGATCGCAAATATACGCATGCACGTAGCAAGAAACACCCATCAAAACCACAGTCACCCCCCTTGCTAATCTGTGCTCACGTAGACTTACACCACCAAAGACCACCTTTATCTTATCCGTGTGCAGACCCGTGTGTAGGTGTCCTCAGTACGGGCCTGATCCAGACCTACGCCCGCAAGCGATCGTACGCCGTTCGGGAGCGTAAAACCGGGCTAAAAAACGCACTGCGCATGTGCAGCATGACAACTTCCGGTCGTCCAAAGGACATGAGCGTACAGCGAGCGTATTTTGAGCGTATTTTTCGCCCAAGGGGCGTGCGTTTTGTACGACAATAGTTTGGACGCTCGAGTTACTACACAGAGGCGGGGATAGCCATTTAAATTGTACAGTATGGGCGTGCTCAGGCCAGTACGACCAGCGTATCGGTACGAAAATTCGCACGTACGCTGGAAAATCTTAGGGTAGGGTTCAGCCGCCGTAAGCAGGTACAATCAATGGGAGTGTTATGGGCGTGAAAGTTTATACGCCCGGGCGAACGTACGCTACGCTCGCGGGCGATTGCGGTCGTAGGTCTGGATCAGGCCCCATGTCATTAAGTCAGCACTCCAAAAAATTATGAAACAACCCACAATGATAGCAAATGGATACTTTTATATAAATATTTTCAATGTAAAAATTGCAGTTTAAAAAAAAAAAAGTCCATACAACAAGAAAAAAATCGACCAAGTCCTATGTGCAAACAAAAAAGGTGCCACAAGTGATAAAAAGCAGC
>WWET01000516.1:332127-348502 GCA_011038615.1 Limnodynastes dumerilii
CACACACACACACACACACACACTTGGTTTTACCAGAGGGCATAGATGTTTCTTCTCTGCTTTGTTCATTTGTCAGCATCAGACCTAAAGTCCACTAAGAAGTTATGAAGTTGTGAATTTGTGTTAAACTGACCAGTATTCTTGATAGATTTGTTTTATAAAAAATATTAAATGTTTTTAATTCACCTTGACTTATTTTAACAATTGCAAACATGCATTCAAATATCTTATAATAATCATACAATATCTGATAATATTAAACCATTTTTTTTTATCTTGTGTCTATTTCTAGGCTTCTGTAGCAAGTGTACATGCAGATCCCATTCACTGTAAACAGATTTTGGTATATCGATTGGTGAAAAGCAGTGACCTATACACCAATCAACATGTAAGAAGCAGTATAGGGGTAATTCTTACTTCCATTAGAGGAAGTCAGTATAGAACAACAGTATGGGCAAGTAGCCTAATGAGATGTATCTGCTTTTGAGTTACTAATTTTGGGCTAGATCCAGACTTAAGAAGGAGCTTGAAATTAAAAGAGGAAAGTTACTCCTGGGCTAAACCATATTGATTGTAGGGGAATCATATTTCATCTGTTGCAAACAGTATTAGAGTTGAGAGATGGTTTCCCGGCCCAAGTCTAAATAACAGTGTAAAAGTAAAGCTGGTCAGTATCTGTATGCAGTAAGCAATTCAAAGATAAATCCCTGCATGCAAAGAATACAATTAACTTGACTCCCCCTGAAATCAACATGGTTTTGCCCAGGAGTAACTTTCCTCTCTTAATTTTAAGCTCCTTCTTAAGTCTGGTAAAGTTTCGCGGGACAAAACTTACTCTGAGAGCTACAACTAAAACATTCATGTCCTAATATGTGCACAAAGAGTTATTTTCTAGCTTGCATTCTACTTTTTTTTCCAGAAACAACAAAAAGAGACCTTAATTAAAGACAGATCCAGACTAAGAAAACACAGAGTTGATAAAACCTGCAGAACAGTAATTAACCACACAGTTAAATCAGATTTTGATTAATAAAAAGAAGTTTACTGTGAAGAGGATAAACTCCTTTCACAGTTTATTAACTGTTCCAGATTCCACATAGTTCTCAGCACACAATTACTTTTATGGTCTCATAAACACATTTCTTAAGAATAATGCCCTCTTGAGCTACCACACACAGAAAACAACAGTAATTCACAGCAGCCGTGTTTTCTGGGTATTTCAGAACCCTGTGCTCACATTTTAAAACATTTAAAATCATTTGACTGTTGAAAGCAGACTTTAATATTGGGCCGCTGTTATTTTATGTGGTTGCTGGTGTTTACTGTATTTAAGAAAATAACACAACATAAAATGTATATTTCATTGCATTTACATTTTTGTAAGGTGACGATTTATTTGAACCTCTTTAATCTTATACATCTTAGTTGCAGCATAATTAATCTAGGTAGTTGTCTAGAGCGCTGGGGTTTAGGGGGAACTCAAACTTTGACACAGGGACATAGATATAATAATATGAAAATTATTATTATTATTATCACTGTTATTGACCGAATCCAGACTTAATAAAAGTGTGAATTTTCCACTCTTTGCAGGCATATAAAGATTCCATTGTGGACATGGATCCTCAACAGAGCGGGGCAGGGAGGGGTTGCAAGGAGGGAGACAATCCTGATTACTGCGCAGTCCTCTTTTGACAAGGGGAGGGTATCATTAAAATATTAAGCTCTGTATTCACCTTCCAACTCACACATATGCGGGATACTGCATCAGGTCTCACTTGAGCACAGTTTTAGTTGAGGTCAGGATCCAGCCCATTATTATTATTAGGGATAATAATAATTTTAGAGAAAAAGTTGTCCCGGGCCCGCAGCTGATGGGGACAGCTATTATTAGTGGCCCAATGAATTTGGCAGCCTGCTGTACCTTACATCTCGTGTGTGGATCAGCGGTCCATACAACCACTGATCTGCACAGAAGTACTTAAACCTACTGTAAAATGTAAATGCTCAGGGGAAGCATTACAGCTGTATTGTGTCTGAGTCAGTAATATGTATTAATATAGAGAATTTTCTATTGGGAACAGGTATTATGTTGAAAGGCTCTGTTTCGACACGTACCAGTTTCCAATAGCGGGTAGGCTAGGATTAGGCAGCGGGACATAGAGGGTTAAGGTTAGGCAGCTATAAAGGGAAGGTTAGGGTCAGGCTGCGGGACAGGGAGGGTTATTGTTAGGCTACTAGAAGGGGAAGGTTAGGGTTAGGCGGTGGGACAGGGAGGGTTATTGTTAGGCTACTAGAAGAGGAAGGTTAGGGTTAGGCGGTGGGACAGGGAGGGTTATGGCTAGGCTACTGGAAGGGAAGGTTAGGAGTGGGCGGTGGGACAGGGAGGGTTATGGTTAGGCTACTAAAAGGGGAAGGTTAGGGTTAGGCGGTGGGACAGGGAGAGTTAGAGTTAGGCTGCTGTAAGTGAAAGGAAAGGGAGGGTTCGAGTTCGGGTTAAGGGAAGATTTATTTTTTTTGTTTCCGTAGAAAGTTTTCGATACTCCTCCAGTCACCCTCACAACAATCATTTTTCACGTGTCAGCGTTACTGACGGCGCTTTTCTGTAGGGATGTGGCTTGTCGCAAAAGAGATGTTCTAAGCGGCAATGTTCTGCACCCAGAGAATGGCCAGGTCTTTCTTTGATGCCCTGCACTCTCTAGGAAGACGCTGAGTTCCATTTCTTGTTATAGGGGGCTCAGAATCAAATCTATTTACCTTCCTTTCTTGATGGTCTCTCTGCCCAGTAAAGGTCCTAAGACGGGGTCCACGCCCGCAGCTGATGGGGACAGCTATCAGCTGTATTGTGTCCGAGTCAATAATATGTATTAATATAGAGAATTTTCTATTGGGAACAGGTATTATGTTGAAAGGCTCTGTTTCGACAAGTACCAGTTCCCAATAGCGGGTAGGCTAGGATTAGGCAGCGGGACATAGAGGGTTAAGGGTAGGCAGCTAGAAAGGGAAGGTTAGGGTCAGGCTGTGGGACAGGGAGGGTTATTGTTAGGCTACTAGAAGGGGAAGGTTAGGGTTAGGCGGTGGGAAAGGGAGGGTTATGGTTAGGCTACTGGAAGGGAAGGTGTGGAGTGGGCGGCGGGACAGGGAGGGTTATGGTTAGGCTACTAAAAGGGTAAGGTTAGGGTTAGGCGGTGGGACAGGAAGGGTTATGGTTAAGCTACTAGAAGAGGAAGATTAGGGTTAGGTGGCAGGACAGGAAGGGTTATGGTTAGGCTACTAGAAGGGGAAGGTTAGGGTTAGGTGGCAGGACAGGAAGGGTTATGGTTAGGTTACTAGAAGAAGAAGGTTAGGGTTAGGTGGCAGGACAGGAAAGGTTATGGTTAGGCTACTAGAAGGGGAGGGTTAGGGTTAGGTGGCAAAACAGGAAGGGTTAGAGTTAGGGTTAGGTTAGGGTTAGGTGGCAGGACAGGGAGGGTTAGAGTTAGGGTTAGGGGAAGGTTAGGGTTAGGTGGCAGGACAGGGAGGGTTAGAGTTAGGGAAAGGTTAGGGGTAGGGCAGGACAGGGAGGGTTAGAGTTAGGGTTAGGGGAAGGTTAGGGTTAGGTGGCAGGATAGAGAGGGTTAGAGTTAGGGTTAGGGGAAGGTTAGGGTTTGGTGACAATGTTTCTTCACTTGTCGTGATGGCGTTGAGAACATCGCTATACTGTAGGGATGTGGTGTATCGCAAATCAGCTGTTGTTGGTGAAGAACCACATTCGTGGAACGTTCATATCTGAATCAGGCCCTGAGGCTTTTCAATCACTATTGAATCTGTAATGATAAAATGAAGAATTATATCTGCAGAGTTGTGATGATTTCTTCATTCTTTATTACTAACATTTCATATAATACTGTCCTTGATAATGCTGAGATCTGTAGTTCCACAGCTGCTGGTGCACCACTACTTAAGATTCTGTATTTATACTTCTATAGTTATTCTATGATTGTAAAATTCTGCCTAGAAACAGTTACACACATAACGCTGTCTATGCAGCTTTTCTGCATTTTAAATATTTTATGAAGAAATGTTAATTTTACAAGATAATATTTAACCCTGAGGACCTAGAAACTGGATTATTATTGTGTACAATAGCCAGCTCGTTGCTTATTTGTCTGCTGGCTTCATCCCTGGTGCATACTCATGCTGCTTCATACTCTTTAAGCAGACTCCACCGCATGCTGTACAGATGGGAGCCAGGATACATCATTATATTATATTGAAATAATACAATACCACCTGTTTCGCTTGGGTTTCCTGCCAACATTACCCCATAAAACATTTATTTTGCTAATATTTTGGTTGGTCACCACAGAAGGGCACTTGAAGTTGAAGATTTAGCATGTGTGCAACCTCTCTAGAAACTGTTGCAAGGGGAAAAATAGAGAAAAGAAATAGAATTGCACTGTAACCTGATAGAGAATGGCCTATTGTCTGCAGTGGACGTTCTTATGTAATGTTGCCATTTCTCTGTTCTTTAACAGCTCACAAAATGAGACCTCATTCTTTCTTGGCAGCCAACACTAGATGAATTATTATAATTGTACCACTGTGTACCTTTTTTTTTTTATATATAATGCAAGCTTTGAATATGTAACATGATATACCACTAATTAATTTTTTTTTACTTGCAGTAATTACATGGATTATTCTAGTATGCTGAAATGACAATGAGTGATTCAGTGTAACCAGTGGAGTATAACAGGAAATACTAATGATATATTATTGCTGAATTGCAAAGATAGTAATAGTAAAAAAAAATATATAAATTACAAATGACCTCAATTACTTAAAATGAACTGGGACATGTTTCTGTAACCTGATCAAATTTTATTATTTATCAGAATGTATATGGAAGATGGGTTGTTGCACAATTAAACCAATGTGTTGCTTGTTTAGCAGCATGGTGCAGAAGAAGAAACCCATTTTGACCAATCGGATTTGGTGTATGCAGTACTCAGGGATGAAAGAAAGAATGTGTCTCTTGGCTGTTTTATGTTACATCATATATACTGTACAGTATGTTCTTGCACCCAAAGGTGAAATTAGACCTGTTGCATTGTAAGGTGACAGGGCCTGAGTTTGCAGGCCTCTTTCTAATGTATGCCCAGTGCGTTTCCCAGGCTGAAAGACATTATGATGTGGGAAATCGTAAATTATTGGCCATTAAATTGGCACTAGAGGAGTGTAGACATTGGTTGGAGGGGACACCACACAGGGTCACCATCCTTACGGATCTCAAGAATCTAGCTTACTTTGAGTCCGCTAAAAGGCTGAATTCCTGCCAGACTCGTCGGTCCCTGTTTTTCACCGGGTTTAACTTTATTATCACATACCCTTCTGGATCCAAGAATGGCAAGGCAGATGAACTCTCTCGCTATTTCCTTCCAGTTCAAGAACCTCCTTCCACTCCTCTAACCATTATTCAGTCTTCCAGAATTCTCGTCATTACTCAAGATTTATTTGCCAGACTTTGAAGGGTCCAGGAAAAGAGAGGCAAGCCCAGGCGCCTGCATTTTGTTCCAGTTAACTCGAGGAGTGCAGTCCTAAGGGAGATCCATTGTAATAGAGTTGTAATAGAGTTTATGGTCATTGTGGCATTCGTTGAGATGTTGAGGACTTTGTTAATGCTTGTGAAACTTGTGTTCAGACCAAGGTACTAAGACAGCTCCCAGCAGGTCCCTTACAGCCGTTACTCATTCCCTCACGGCCATAGACCCATATTTCCATAGACTTTATCAAAGATCTACTTTTTCGGGATTTAACACCATCTGGGTACCGGTTGAGAGATTCATTAAAATGGCTTTTTTTTTTTTTAACTTTTTTATTGGAGATTAAAAAAAGAAAAAAAACATTGTGTAAACAATATGTAACATTGAACACAATTATTTAAACACAAATTTTAGGAAGAATATACAACAGAAACAAAGCAATGTTGACATGTCAGCCATCAGGTGAAAAACAACAATGAGCATTTTAGCTAGTTCAAGAACATATATAACTTAGTGAATATCAGTCAAGTATCTTATACAAATAAAGTTGGAGGTAACATTAGATTTTTAGAACTTCAGAACTAGCTGGCCTCTGGGTCTCAGTGTCATTTCCCAAATAGGGCGCAGATTCCAGTAGCTCCGTGGTCATTAGTTAGAGAGGCGGAGCACCCAGCAGGAACCTTACATCATGCCAGTATGTAAGGTGAAAACATTCATGAATATGTCGCTGAATTTGGGCTGGTAGCGTGTTCACATATATAGACCAATTTTTAAATAACTGAACTACGGACTTCTCTTTAGTTAGCGTGGCCTCCAGCCATTCCATTCAGAAAAGTGGAAGAATTTAGCATGAAACTATGCAATAGAAGGAGGATCTGAACTAGTCAGATCTGAACTAATCCAACTTTGTAAGATGCATTTATTTGCCACTGCAGAGGCCACAATCAACATTTTTTTGGATTGATACTTCAATTTAAGCTCTGGATTAAGGAAGTCCAATACTGCTCAGTCTTTTGTAGACTAGCATCAATTTGAAGTTTTATTACAAATAAATTTAAGATGGCTTATTTTGTTCTACTAACAGGACTGCCCAGTGCCAAGACTCTTTCAGAACTGTTTATCCAACACATCTTCAGGTCTTCAGGATCTCCCAATTAACATTTTTTCTGATAGGAGAGTTTAGTTTGTGGCATGCTTTTGGAAATCCCTTTGTTAGTTTCTTGGTATTCAGATCAGTCTCTCCTCTGCATATTATCATCAAACCAACAGTTAGATGGAAAAAGTCAACCATAGTCTGGAACAATACCTTTGTGCCTTTATCTTCAAGTGCCAGGATAACTGGGGGCCACGACCTGCTGGGTGTCAAAACTAGGTCCCAGTTAGATTCCGCTCCCTGGCAAGTGGTTTCCTAACAACAACATTATGTGGGTCGAATACGGCCGCAGCAGAAGTCATCACTACAAGGATAAAACAGGGTTGCCATTTTTTCATAGCTTCCCTCCCAGAGATCCCAGAGGGAAACCTTAAATGCCTGCAAGGGGGTGGGACATAATGATGCGATTTATGCAATTCGGGCTAGAAGCCCCGCCTTCTGGCTATCAATGCCCTTTTTTCTTAGTTTTACTAGGGATGGGCGGGGCTTGATTACACAAATTGCATCATCAAGTTCCGCCTTGCCCCTAGTAATGCTAAGAACAGCAAAGTTGCTTGGTGGGTGGGCAAGACTTTAGGCCGTGATTTGCATGAAACTACGGCCTCAAGTCCTCCGTGGCAGTTTTGCCGGCTCTCCCGGGATACCAGAAGAACTGCCCAAATTTTGTGACTCCCCACAGGTATTCCAAGAGAGTGAGCAACCCTGGGATAAAATTGAGAATCGAAGTGGGATAGAACCGCCTAGGACTTGCTTTTGCCCAGTGGGTGACAGTGACACCAGCTGGATCCCCAGGACTGCCTGCTCACTGCTGACCACCAAAGAAACTATAAGGTTTGTGAGGAGAACTACATTTCCAGTTACCACCCTGCCCCCAGGTATGCGACCCAAACTTCTTTGTCTGTGGTGTCGGTCAGCTCAGGGGAAAAGACCCAAATCGAAGTGGGATAGAACCGCCTAGGACTTGCTTTTGCTAGTCCTAGGCGGTTCTATCCCACTTCGATTCTCAATTCTATCCCCAGGACCGCCCGCTCACTGCTGACGACCAAAGAAACTATAAGGTTTGTGAGGAGAACCACATTTCCTGCTACCACGCTGCGCCAGGTATGCGACCCAAACTTCTTTGTCTGTGGTGTCGGTAATCAGCTTAGGGGAGAAGACGCAGAGTTACGCAGACCATTTTGCAGAGCTTTAGGGGCAAGACATGTCTAGAGAAAGAGAGAGGAAAGATAAAGGCAATAAAGAAGATTATGAAATAAAGACGAAAAGGAATTAGATCAAGTAAAAAATTGAAAGGAAGTGAGGAAAGGAAAGTTAGAAAAGCACTAGTAAGAAGAAACCACAATAATTGATGTGGGACAAATGATTGAAGCACATCTGCACAGGTCTTTCCACTGTAAAATCCAAAGAGGAAAGAAAATGATTTCTAGTCGACCTAAATAGATTCTCAGGAAAGCAGCACTTGCTGTTCAGCCAATCCAAGGACCCACACACAGGGCCCCAGTCCGATCTAATAGTAGCGCATCCTGTGTGCCATACTTGTCTGCCAATGTCTGTCCAGCAGTCATTTTACACAGGGGGAGAGGGCAGAGCACTAGGTACCTCCAAAAATCGCAGCCAGGGTCCGATTATCAATCGGGAATTCCGAAAGATGAGATCATCGGACCCTAGCGTTTTTGGAGTGTTTTATCGCCGTTTAGAAAAAAAAAATCTTTACCATACACTAGAGCGATATTTGGCCCAATCCATGATAATTGTGCATTTGGGCCAATAATCGCTCTAGTGTGTGGCCAGCTTAAGGGACGTTTTGTTACATGCAATCCACATGAGCAAGTACATGGGACATCAGGATAGATGGTTAGATACGGCATGTAGCATAAAGGCATATCGCAGCAAGCTCTCTGCTGCTACGTCTCCAAAGCAGGGTTATATAATGTGAATGGAAACTTCAGTTTTAGCGTTTTTTTTCCAAAGACATGGAAAAACAGGACAACAGAAAAATATAAAAAAATTTTTATTTTTTTTACTGTACTCTAAAAAATAAACAGCAACCTCACAATAAACTAGCAGCGATTCTGTATAGTTTATTGTATTTTGCTAGACAATAATCAAGCTGACTGGTACTATATTAGCTTCTGAATGAGAGCCCCCTGACTTACACATGATCTGCAGATGCAAATTTTGTAACGTAAAGTGACCTTTGTTACGTCTATGTTCTAATCTGGATCGGGTGCACTTGCCTAGGCCACGCCCTTACTGTGCATTAACTGTGTCCCTCCACCCTTCCCTCCCTTAACACCGCCCTCAGAACGCAAGCCCCGGACGCCAGGATTGCGCTTTGATCTGAATCGGCCGAGATTTCGTGCTCCTCAGTTCTGAGCATGCCTAGTAGCAAATCACGCAGGAAAACGTCACGCCAGCTGGCGTACGCTGAGATCTAGATGGGGGCCAGGGAGTTTAAATTACGTTAAATTGTTATCCCTGCATTTCCCTACTTCATACCGAGTGTCAGTTTTCTTGTAAATTAGAAGCCATGATCCTCCAGGTGTCTCAGTCAATAAATTTATGACTGAGATAAATGTATGGAATTTACAAGCAACAGTTTTTGTGGGATTTAGACAATCCATTAAGTACTAAGGGCTAGATTTACTAAGCTGTGCTGAAACAAAAGTGGAGATGTTGCCCATAGCAACCAATTAGATTCTAGCTCTCACTTTCCTTTTACATACTAGAAAATGTTAGCTAGAATCTGAATGGTTACTATTGGCAACATCTCCACTTTTCTTTCCCTGCAGTTTAGTAAATCTGACCCTAAGATGCTAGGAGGATGCTAAGATATCAAGATCACTTTAAAACATTGTGCTAGGAAAATGGAAGTTCATAAATGACAAACTGTTCAATTTACAATTTAAGACTTTTTCATCCATACCGGCAACAGAACATAATGCAATACATAATGCAGCTTTTAAGTTGACACTGTTGTTAATTAGTAAATACCTTAACACCTGGCACTCAACAAAAGAGAATGTCGTGGTTTAGAATAAGCAGACCTACTGTAAACTGATATCTAACCACTGGATATCTAACTAGCTATAATTCTGAATGCTGATGCTGAAATGTATTTGTTAGTTTACAAAAATAGCCATAAAATATTGCAATGGGAGATTAAATGTTTCCATATCCAGAGGTGAAACATGGGTTAAGTATCTGGAGTATAACATCAGCTTATATAATTGACTTTGGTTTGAGGCGCACCTCCCACCTAATCTGAATAGCATAAGCTTAACAGCACTGCACTGGGATGAAACTAAGATTTCTGTTGCAACAGAACTGATAGAAAATGTGTGTTACCTCTGGAACATAGGGCCTGATCCAGACTAACGCCCGGTGCCGTAGTTACGGCGGACGTATGCGTAAAATCGCCTGTTTAGCCGATCTGCGCATGCGCCAGGCAGATGTTGCCCATCGTAGTTAGGGATTTTCTTTAGTGAGGATAGGGCGTCTGTAACTACAGTGTAGTTACGGTTGAGGGGGCGTTCCTCGCTGTAGCTACGCTGCAGTTAGGGGAGGTAGGTGGGGGGAGACAGGGAAATGAGGAAGGGAGGGCAGGGTTAGTTACTTACGCTCCGGTGCCTGGCGTAATTACACTCTGTTACGCTGGCTGAAGTTAGGGTAGCCTTCAGCCGGCGTAACAGTGTTTAATTACTCCGGGACAGGGGGAGCGCTACATCGTAGGTCTTGATCAGGCCCACAATACTTAAACCCAAGGCTCCAATATATTATAAAGCATCTGGCTGTGCAAAATACAAATTTAAAATTATATCATTTACAGAGACAGGGTTTTTGTGGAAGCCATATTTTGTACTTTCCTACCCTCTTCAGTTGGCCCTAACATCCCTCTCACGCTCTATAAGCAGTAAGAAAGAGGGAGAACAGAGGAAATTCTTGCATAGCTCCCAATATCCAAAAATGGGACAATAAAAGCCCAAACTCCACCAAGTTCTGTCCACAAATAACCATATTTGGTGAAAACTCCAATCATTTTTCATAAACCCTGCCTCTTTGGGTCCACGCATCAGGACAGTCCTGTCTAAAGAGGGTCAGTTGGGTATGGTTCTGGAGACACTACTGTTTATGACATTATTATATAAGACAGTGGTACACAATGGGGGTCTATTGTTTGTAGAACAATCCCGTGAACTGGGAATAATCTCAGGGTTGGTGACTCTCCCGGAATATCTAAGAGACTCACAAAATTTGGGCAGTTCTCTCGGTATACCAGGAGAGCCGGCAAAGCTCCTGTTGTAATCCCTAGAGTTACTAGGGATGGGTGGGGCTTGATGATGTCATAAAGCCCCGTCCATCCCATGTAACACTAGAGATTACATGAATGATTGAAGGGGGTGGGGCTTAATGACATAATTTACATAAATCGTGTCACCAAGCCCCGCCCTTTGCAGCCATCTATGGCTTCCCTACGGGTTCTCCCGGAGGGAAGCTTTAAAAAGTCTGCAACCCTGAATAAATTTCTAACACCCTTATATAATCCCAGTCTAGTAGGAGACAGTCTGACCTCAGGTTTCATTATAAATGTAATTCTCTCTTATAAGGCTTCTGGATCAGACAATTAGTAACCTGGTACCACCCTCCTAACAACAAACACTAGAAAGACAGAGAAAATTACTTATTTCATCTGGGAGTCTATAAACAGAAGCCACAATGTGTCAGAGAATTCCTCACCTTTATGCTTATGTGGCATTATCCTTGTTTCCTTCAGGAGAGGTTTAAGATTTTTATTTCCCTTGGGCGGCAGCTGGAATTAATACAGTTCATCATTTACTTGGAAGTAGAGATCAGTCTTATTCACAGAACTGCAAGATAAATGTCAGTTACCACACTCTCTATCAATTTCTACACAGTCACTATTTAATCCAGTGTAACCTGCACCTATATATTATACATTTAGGAAGCAAACTCCTTTTTAGATCACATATTACTTACTTCAAGCTTACAACATCTGGGGATGCATGAGTCTAAATGCAGCAAACCTGTACACCATATACTCATATAATTGGGTGGACATGATTACGTCTGGCAGTTACATTACGTTGGGCCAGATCCAGATCTACGTTCCTGTCAGGAAACAATCAAATACCAGGGGTATCAATTAATATCAGCTTATAAAGTGACCTCTATTTGGCCAGGGTCTGGTGATTCATGGAAATGCCTTGAAGGTAGTGGGGCAGAACAAGCTATGGCTCTGGTCAGTTTATGGCCCCGTCGTAAAAGTATCAGTATATTAGTGGGGGTCATAAAGCTAGATCTCTGAGGAAGATTCTCTCCAGACCCCAAACTGTCACTTGTCACAAAGGTGGGGGCTACTTGGAGAGGAGCAGGTTTTGTCTTTAAAAAGGTTACATAGAGTCATAACTTTGTTCACTTCATGGGACTTCTAAACGGAAGAGGTGTCCCTGATTTCTGGTCTGTCCCGACCCGGAAGGTTCTTGTGTGTAAGTCTTTCTGTGTTTTCCTCTTTTATTTTATAAGAAACTGTTTTGCATATTGTATGTCCATTTTGTTATTCTCTGTAACTAAGCATAGTGATTATTATCATATTAAATATCAATTAATAAGTTCATGTCTCTGTGTTCTTACGGATTCACGTGTCAGACCAGCTCGGTTATTAAACGCTACTGACGGGTAACAGAAGAGGTCATTCTGGGTTGATGATAATTCTGATAAAGTATAACTGTGTGGGATTTGGGTAAAGGAGAACCGAAGGCCTCCTGTGAATAGCCTTGGTGGTGGCAGTTCATTGGTAATAAGTCATATTTAAGGTGGGAGAAGGGGCATTAGGCATTGGAGAACAGACCAGGTGGCTGTTGTGATTAACCCCTTGAGCCCTAGATAAGTCACGAAAGCCTTAGGTGAGGTCAGGGTCGTGACATGCATCTTGACTATACCATGTTGAACTGTGTGTATGTGTGGCATGTTTGGATGCAAGTTTAAACTGTAAAAAGAGTTTAAAGATCCTTACTGAACTCTAAATTACAATATAAAATTAAGCTTTATGTTTGTGGTAAAGAAATTATGAGCTGTAGCATAACACAGAATGCGTTCCGACATAGGAGACTTTCATTGATATAAAAGCTGAAGAATTGTTTCTCCAGACTCAAACTGTCAAAAAGGTGGCGGCTACTTGGAGAGGAGCAGTTTGGCCTTTAAAAAGTGTGTATGGATTTGTAACTTTGGTTCACTTCATGGGACTTCCAAACGGAAGAGATGACCCTGATCTCTGGTCTGTCCCGGCCAAGACGGTTCTCGTGTGTAAGTCTTTCTGTGTTTTCACCTGTTTATTTTATAAGAAACTGTTCTGCATATTGTATGTCTATTTTGTTATTCTCTGTAACTAAGCATTGTGATTATTATTATATTAAATATCAATTAATAAGTTCATGTCTCTGTGTTCTTACGGAATCACGTGTCAGACCAGCTCGGTTATTAAACGCTACTGAAGGATAACAGAAGAGGTCATTCTGTGTTGATGATAATTCTGATAAAGCATAACTGTGCTTGATTTGGGTAAAAGAGAACCGAAGGCCTCCTGTGAATAGCCTTGGTGGTGGCAGTTCATTGGTAATAAGTCATATTTGGTGTGGAAGAAGGGGCATTAGTCATTGGAGAACAGACCAGGTGGCTGTTGTGATTAACCCTTTGAGCCCCAGATAAGTCACAAAAGCCTCAAGTGAGGTCAGGGTCGTGACAGGTCCCATTACGTTTCATCATGTAGCATATTTACGCTAGCATATTTTCTATGCACTCCCCTAGGCACTTCCCTTGATCATACGTATTTTGGCCATTTTACGCTTCCCAAATCCTACCTTAACTTTTCAAAGCATAAGTACTGATGTACGTAAAGGCTTCACGTATTTAAGTGTTTACGCATGCCCATACTGTACGATTTAAATGCCTTACCTCGTCTCCGAAGCGTAATTATGGGTGCCGTATGGCTGTCAAGCCCCTTCGTTCTTAGTTACGCTGTTGATAGTAGGCTGGTACGTGCATTCAGAGTTACATGGCGTAACATCTGCTGTGCGTATGCGCAGTACATACAAAATAGCGTTTTTACACCTGCAGTTAGCGTAAATACGCAAATGTACTTAGTTCTGGATCTGCCCCATTGCCACAAACCTGCCTGATCCGCATGGTACTCTTAAAACCAGCCCACACAGTAAAATATACATGTCCCCCCCCCCTGCCTACCTTATGGAGATTAGGTGGGCAGCAGAGATGGGTCGTCCTGTTGAAGGATCTCCTAAAGTATGGAACTATGTAAGCCTGGAGATCCGTATCGGGTGTATTTGCGATTCTGACCCATGCAGATGTTACCGGCTTACATAGCCTAACATAAGGGGCCTCTAAGGGACAGATTTACTAAGCTGCGGATTTGGAAAAGTGGAGATGTTGCCCATAGCATCCAATCAGATTCTATCTTCCTCAGAGATCTAGCTTTATCAGATGAATAAAGCATATTTTAATAAAAGCAGTATCAACATTCTATTTCTGTAGATAGAGAATCATTGTTAGCATAAGTTAAGCACCGATGTCAGCTAGAATCTGATTGGTTGCTATGGGCAACATCACCCCTTTTCCAAACCCGCAGCTTAGTAAATCTGGCCCTAAATCTGGTCCCTAGTGCTAATTATGGTGCTATTTTTTATTTCCCACCACTGTAAAAAGAGGGCAAATTAAATTTGTTTTTGTTTACTCCTCAACTGGTAGGTAAATTAGATTGTTTGCCCTCTATGGAAGGTATTGATATAATATTCTACAATGATTACATTATATGAATAAAGCATATTTTAATAAAAGCAGTATCAACATTCTATTTCTGTAGATAGAGAATCATTGTTAGCATAAGTTAAGCACCGAAGTTTATTAAGTCAAATTTAGATGAAATATATTAAAATCAATCTCATCATTAATAATAAAAAATCATAAAAAATCATAATAAAATGTTTAATACATATTTTATTTTTCATTTTATTACCCGAAAAAATCATACTACACAACATAAAAGACAACTCAAAATGTGGTCATAATAGGATGTGTTTGTGTTTAAACTCCAGTTTCGGCATCCATGCGGTAAAGGTCATACCCTCCATTTTTCCTTTTAATGTTTGTACTTGATTTGTTAGACTACCTCTTTCAAACCCTTTCAACCATAGGTTGTTTTTGCTCAGAATCCATTTTAATTCCCTGTGGTCAAATATTTTCCAAGCCAGATGCCCAAGCTTAATTTAATTATGCAATGAACACTGTGAGAAAAGCAAGGGTCCAAATGGTTAAAATAATGAGCTGTAAGGGTTATATAGACTTCAACAATATAATAAGTAATAAAAAAAAGACTATTACCAGCAGCAATTTAGGAACAAAAGGGTTGTAATTTATTTAATGGATTTTTCTTTCGCTCAATTTTAATTTGATTTACAAACCAAAAACTGTATCTGCAGCCTGCTAGATAGCTAGCAAGTTCCTATAAAATGCACTTACTTTTAGTTTTATTTAGAAAATATATGTAATAAAATCAATTTCTCTTAATTCCTTTTTGTTTTTAAGACTTCAGGTAATTTATTTTATGTCACCATTATATCAATTCTTTTGTATATAAAAGTGACCGGTATGACAAATGTTTTATTGTTGTTATGTTTTAAAGCACATGTTTATAATTCCACCAGTTTAATATTATAACACCAAATCCAGACTTCTAACTTCCAAAGTAAAAGACTTGGAGGGATCCACTATCCAGACATTTGTGTGACCACTCCCACTTCTACAGACTAAGACCTGGATTCAGATCTGCACTTACACCTTTTTTTAGGTGTAAGTGTAGACCTGAGCAATACCATATTGAACTGCATGGGGAGGCACATTTTCATTGTGAAAGCAAAATTACATTTAAGAGGTGAAATTTCTTATCTCAACTCTGTTTCATAGATTAAACATAAAGCTATGCAGTATTTGAGTTCTGTCTGCAAAAGTAATGTTTTTTCCCTGCATGTTAAAGATTTAAGATTAATGAGCACCCCTTACTTTGCAAAATGGTTTAGCCGAGCTGGACACTTGCACCTGTTTTACCCTTACTCCCAAACTCAGAATCCAGGCCTAACTTCACAACCTTAAGTTTTCTATAGTAAGGGAACGATCCAGAGTTTGAAAAGTAAGCGCTAAACAGGTGCAAGTGTACAGCTTGGCTAAACCATTTTGGAAAGTAAAGGGTGCTAATTTATTTTAATTGTTTTGCATGCAGGGAAACTACTTTACTTTTGCTCATATAAGTAAAAAAAAAAAAGAATAGTTTTATGCTTTTACTATAAAATACAGTGTAGCTAAGAAACTTTACCTCTCAATTCTAATTCTGCTTTCACAATTTAAATTTGCATCCCCTTGTAGTTCAACATGATATTGCTCAGGTCTACATTTGCACCTAAAAAAGGTGTAAGTGCTGCTCTGAATCAGCCCCTAGGTCAGTGATGGCGAACCGGTGACACGCTAAGACATTTTGACTGACACACAGTCAAAATGTCTTTGCGTGTCATCTCTGACACGAGTATCATAGGTTTTACAGATTGCGGCGGCAGCGGATGTCGGCGGTGGTCAGCGGCGGGGTAAGGGGTGGTGAGAGGCGGTATCAGCTGCA
>WWET01000516.1:354473-369518 GCA_011038615.1 Limnodynastes dumerilii
TCCCTACACCATACCATATATTGCTGACAACCCCACCACTACCGCCAACCTATGCCCCAACTGCAAAAGAACAACATGTTAGCAAACAAAAATGACTAAGGGAGGGAAGCAAAACTCTAAAGATGCTGGACAGCCCTCAGCTTAACACTTATATACTCTACTACAAGCTCACCCCCAGGCCCACCCTTAGCTAATTTTCCAAGCCTGAATGATTTTACTTAAAGGTCTCTTGATGCCTGGTGTGCCTACCTAGAAACTGAGTTTTTATTTTCATTCCTGTCTAATATAGGCATTGTTTCCTTTATCCTTAAGAAAGTGGTGGTGTTGATGCCTTTAGTGAAGAGAAAGGGTTCATGCTTTAAAGCCATTATTTTTGGGGGAATAACGTCTGGGAACCAAAATTTATTTATGAGAATGTTGTTTTGCAGTGTGAAATCCTAAAAGATCTCCTGATCATCACATATGTGTCTGACATACATTCCTGCATCTAGATCTACACAGAGGGCCGGATAGAGACTTGAAAAGACACGTGAGATACGTATGCTAGATGCGTAAGTCGCTTGTCAACAGTAAATCCACATTGGAATGCAGGCACCCATTGCTGGCACACTCACTCACTCACTCACTCACTCACTCACTCAGTCACTCACTCAATCAGTTTCTACATGAGGTGCTGGCACACTCACAAGATATGGATGGTGGGTGGGAATAGGTATTTCAGTTGTAAACTAAGGGCTTGGCTAACCCTTAAGTACAACTCAGTATTTCACATGGAAGCGTTTCCACACGGAATGCTTAGGGTAGCATGCAGTCCTCATGCAGCCTTCTGCACAAAGAAGTTCAGGTGGTAGTGTACTGATCTCCTCCGTGCAGTATATAGGATAGCAAAGTCTGTACCTTTGTAGCTGCAGGGCCACACTACTCCATAAAGAAAATGCTATTTCCAATAGCAAAATAAAAGATTTTATTAATGAATGGGTAAGTATGCCAAATTTATTTTTCTGCATACTTACCGATTGATTATTTTTGAAACCCTGCACCCGCCGCAGACCCGCCGCCCACTACACACCTGCCGACACATCGGACAAGAGGTTGGCGTATAAAGGGACTCTTAGTGTCAGGCTGCAGGGAAGGGAGTCTTAGGGTCAGGCTGCAAGGAAGTCTTGGGATCAGGCTGCAGGGAAGAGAGGGTTAGGGTCAGGCCACGGGGAGGAGAGTTAGGGTAAGGATTAGGATAAGGGATAGATAAAAACTTACCATTTGCAGCTGCCCTTTTGTCCTGGATATAATCGTTTTCTTTTCCTCTGTGAGGCAGAAGAAATCAATTTTAGAGCCAGTTCAAAACTGGCTGGTAGAAAGGGCTGTTTTGACTGCACACCCAGGGCTATGAATGTACGGACTTTGCATTTAGGTCTGGGTCTGGGTCTGGCCAAGAGCTTTTTATCTCAGAAGATAATGAGTTAATATAATTGGCAAATGTATAAATTGTAATTTGTTTACAAAACAGACTTTGGAGCTGATCCAGAGTCAGGAGTAACTGCCAGAGTCAGGAATAACTGCCAGAGTCAGGAGTAACTGCCAGAGTCAGGAGTAACTACCAGAGTCAGGAGTAACTTTCAGAGTCAGGGCTAACTGCCAGAGGCAGGTGTAACTGCCATAGTCAGGTGTAACTGCCAGAGTCAGGAGTAACTACCTGAGTCAGGAATAACTGCCAGAGGCAGGTGTAACTGCCAGAATCAGGAATAACTGCCAGAGGCAGGAGTAACTGCCAGAGTCAGGAATCAGCTGCTAATCAGTGTTTTAAAAAAAAATCCTGATTGTGTATTTTAAGTAAAAACAAGTTTTAAAAATTAATTGATGGTTCAGTAAAAATTATTTCATTTTAAAATAATGTGTAGAATTGTGTTTATGGTCCGTATGCACAGTCGGAGGTCTGCATACGGTCCTATAACTGTAAAGGGGCCATTTATTGAATAAAAATCTCCTTTTTTTGAGCTGGTATAAAATTTAGGAGGAAGTGCATGGAGTTTATCTGTCTACTGCACTCAGAGCAGCACAAAACTGCCCACTTTTTAAATTAAATATTGTGGATGCCCCTGCAGAGCATGCGGATGGGCAGTAGTGCACACATCTTTATGGGCTCGCTCCAGTTTTGCACACGTACAGAACTCATTTCCCAATTATTGGGTGATCGGGTAAATAATCGCTCTAGTGTATGTACAGATCAATTTTTTAAATGTCAAATAAACGCACCAGAAACGCTATTTGATCTTTCAGAATGTTTGATTTAAATCGGGAGAAAGCTCACAATATTTTAAGGGAGCCAATCAGCAAGCTGAATGGCTCCCTATTGTTCAGAGCTGCTGCTCCTTTACATCTATGCACAAAGCTGCTCTGATAGCTCTGAAGGTATACTTTACAGCTGTCAGAGCAGCATAGCACATAGATATACAGCAGCTGCTATTGCAGGGGTAGTACAGACAGGGATCAGCTGAAACCGCTCTGTGTGAAGCGCGGCTTCGGCAGATTCTTATTTGTATTAGGCATGCTATAGCCGCTGCTGTATATCTATGTACTATGTTGCTCTGACAGCTTTAAAGTATACCTTCAGTGCTATCAGAGCAGCTTTGTACATAGATATAAAGCAGCAACAGTAACAGAGAGTGCTGCCCCCTCCCCTCTTCTGCTAGGATTATCGGTTCCAGCAGGAGAGGTGTATGGTGCCGATAACAGGGCATTTCCCTAGCGGGAAATCGTCCCGTTTATCGGCCCACCCCCTGCTGGGACCGATAATCATCCTAGTGTATGGCCAGCTTTAGGCTTTTCGCACTGTGCCACATTGCAGACTGTTAAATTAAAGTTAGAGAAGCTGGTATTGGATTTTAATACAGCTGGGCCTAATTCAATTAGAAATACGCACCGCAATAGACGGGAAAAATTTGCGCTGCACATTTTCCCGTCTATTACGGTAGCTGATTTTTACGAGTCACACGCAAAAATCTTTGCCGAAAAACACACGGCATTAGCTTTGCACCCGAGTTATTCGCGATTCGCTAATTGAATTAGGCCCTATTAGTAGAATTCCTCAGGGATTTGTTCTAGACCAGAGCTATTTAATATGTATTTTGGTGATATTACACATGGTATTGAGAGGAAAATATTCCTTTTTGCAGATAACACAAATATATGTAACAGGGTGGACACATCAGGAGGGGTAAGGAAAAATATTTATCTAGGTAGATATGGTTAATGTGGTAACTACTGTAAAATGCCCAAAAAATTCAAAATTGTGCACTTGGGTATAAAAAACCCAAACGTTCAATATAGCATTAACAGCTCTACATTAGAAACTTCTAAGAAGGAATCTAGGAGTCACTGTTTCATGTGACTTAAAGGTAGCCAAGCAATGTAACAACGCAACGAAAAGGGATAAGTCAGATGCTTTGTTGCATAGGGAGAGGAATTAGTAGAAGAACGGGAGTTCTGTTCTGAAGTAGTAATGACATTTTATAGGTCATTGGTACAGCCTCATCTGCAATACCGTGTTCAGTTCTGAAGGCTATATCTCCAGGAGGACATAAATACATTAGAGACTGTGCAATTAATGGCAATAAAATGGTACTGTACATGAAATGCATCAGAAACAATACAAAGAAAGACTAACGGAACTAAACCTATACCTTATAGTAGAAAAGGCAGAGAGGGTTTAACCAGGTACAGAAGGGTGGAATTTTTCCAAGGAAGAGATGTATTAGAAGTTATTACAAGATGAATGCATGCATATAAACTAGAGAGTGGAAGGTTTAGTTGAAATTTTAGGAAAGATATTTCATTAAAAGGTTAGTTAATAATTGGAAATGCCTTTCATCTAAGGGGATATAGTGTAACACAGTAGAATTATTTAAACATATTTAAGATAAATATAAGGATATCCTAAATCTTGAACTAAATGGAGTGTCAAGCATCAGTATGCTTTAAAAAAATGAGACTGGATGGGCCAAGTACATCTTATCTGGTGTCAGTCCACGTTTCTATTATTTGATTTCCTTTTATACATCAGCTCTTTGTATTCTTAATAGATATATGCAATTTCAAAAATCTATGACGTTTATTTCAACCACAGTATTGCTCAAACCCAGATGAAAATCAGATTTTCAGTTGGAACACTACAGTTCAAATGCTACAGTGGTATATATATGAATAGGTTTGACCTTTTTATTCAACTTTCCATTTAAAATCTCTTTGCTGTCTGGCAGCAATGTCGATTAAGAGTATAGAAGGTGCAACCCTAAAACTGAAAGGAGAGCTTTTTATTTAATAGTTGCCCATGAAAAACAAAGCAATGAAGAAAGAGATCTATAAGGGAGGGAAACAGTGGGCTAAACAGTTATAACTCAGCAAGGCAGAGGCAAAGCAAGGACATTATGAACTGAAATGTCATAGTAGCATTAGATCAAGCTGCTACGTATATCAAGGCAATATCTAGTAAAGGTTATCAGAATGCTGAACCTTACCACATTTCCAAGGCATAGCTCTGAAGCATATTAACTGAGAATTTGTTTGGTTTTGTCAGCATGTCTGTGACCCTTAACATTATTTTATAACATAGTGTTTTTCATTTCATAAACTCTAATTGGACGAAATGTCAATGTTAACATCACCATAATTAAAACTATTGCTGACTAGTGATCTTTTCCCCTCTCAGTCATTAAACCTGAATCTCGGTTGCTCTGACCTTTCCTTTCTGCAGAGGGACTACAATTTCAGCCCAAACGGCAAGTTGTAATCCTTTATGAAATTAGGTAGATGGTGCAGTAATGTCTGCACAAGAAATGTGAGGCCATCCAACCTATATAACTTCCCGCGTGTTATCTTTGTTGTCCTTGACACGGAAAGAGATGCATTTGAAGGTTGCCGCATCACTTAAAGGCTTTTATTTGCTTCTATTGCATATCGAGATTTGGCTATTGATCAGGTTGGGGGAGATTACCAATGAGCCTCTAAAAAGTAAGATGTCTATCCTGTGACATTGGCATCACCTGACCTACCAAGGCATTTATTTCATTTTTTTTTAAATAGTCCTCATTTGATATATTTCTATCCTCATTTACTGGATTTATCTTACACCACAAGATGTTTTCAGATAATTAGAGCTTATTCTTGTATGTCTATGTGTCAAACTGCACATTTAGGGGCTGGCTAAATGTATGTGCTGCAGAACAGGCGTAGTTAGCAATCATTTACTGCGTATACCCAAAAATCACACGGTGGTGTCTACCTCCCAACTTTCTCAGATGGCAAAACGAGACAAAGCCTTGCCCCCGATCCAACAGATCTGCCCAGACTCAAAATGACTCTCACACTAAAAATGAAGACCCCTTTTGTAGTTTACCAACCTGAAAATCTTGGGTGATGTGCAGTGCCATGGGGGAAGGTGCAGTCTTTCACAGAGGGCCCTATAGGTTGTGACAGTTATGGAACACACAAGCTGCTGCTCAGCTAATTCCTCTAGGCAACTCTTACAGCTGATCAGATAAACAGTACAAGTAAGCTTGTGTACACAACTCGCTGCGCTCTCTGTTGACCCTGCTTCAGTGGCGCTTACTTGTAGTGGCTAGCCATTCAGCCGTCTGGGTAATTACATGTGAGTGGCTGAACATGTAAATTAAAGTGCCACTACAGCCTACATGCTCAGCCACTTAGCTTTCATGTCCCTGACAGCTCATCGACTAAGATCGAATACAAAGTGTTGCGGCAGCGAATCAGCAGAGTTTCAGCAGCTTTTGTTTTCTTTCGCCTCGATCCTTGATTCCAAATTATTAGCTGGTTTGGCATAGTACAACTTTGTCACTCTGGGAAGAAATCAGGGATGGATCCTAAAGAAAACACAAGCCGCTTCAGCTCATCTGACTCCACATGGAACATTTAAGTCCATCTGCCTAAGAGATGAGTTTGTCTACAGATTTTCTGTTAGAGGTTTAGTCTCTCACAACGAAACATTTGATAAAAGGTTCAAGGTGGAAACTTCTGGAGCCTAGAAAAAATTCTCATAAAGTGGGGAGAAAAAACAGGCATCATAAAATATAGGCATAATAAAAACAAGAAACAATATTTTCAATAACAAAATTGGCAGCAGTTCTCCATACAGTGCAGTTGAAGAGCAGACGTGCAGGCAGGTGGATGGGGGAGCTCCTAGATAGCCAGATGAAATTAAATCCTGTGACATGGGGAGCACTGGTAACTTGAAGCACACTTGTGGGAAGACTACCGGCTGGCGTGTTTCTGGCAGGTGTGCTCTTTCTCAAAGCTGATTAAGCACAGCTATGAGAAAGGACACGCCTGCCCGAATCTCTACTTTGTTCCTATTTTAGAGCCTGTAGATCCTCTCGAACTGGGATTAGCTGTAGACTTTTTTCCAGCGCGGTCTCCTCCAATAACCCTTTTTTCCAATAGAAGACGTTTGCTGAGTCATCAGGTTTTTAGAAGTCTGTATATGTATCCAGAGATATATAATGCTCCTCTCTCAGAAACTTTCTGAAGTATCATTCCTCTTAAATACTGGAAATATCACAATACATTTGGAGAATAATATTTCTCCAAATGTCTAATTTTCAAATCAATTTCAAATTAAATTTTTTTATATTTTAGTCATTATTTCTTTTAAATACTACACCCACTATAGTTACATTGCCTCCCACCCTATCCGCTCTGCTCTAAAACCAGAGAAGTGATCACAAAGGACACTATCACTCTTCAGCTATGGAGTCAGCAGAGTGTTGGTGACATTTACGCACCATGCGCCTTAGCAGTCATTGACCTCACTCTGTGATTTTACGTGGTCTTCCACTTCATGGCTGAACTGCTACTGTTCCTAAACACTTCCACATTCTAGTTGACCATGGAATATCCAGGGATGAAATTTAGCAAACTATGGAAAGTACCATGCTGGAAGTCACTAGGCTAATTTAGAAAATTTTAGAGAATTAAAACGTAGCAGGGGAGGTGAAGGGTGATTAAGAAAGTTTGTAAACATCAAGGACCGAATTCACAACCCCGAATTTTTTTAACTTACATGCCTATTTTTCAGTTTATACGCATGCTTAGTAACTATTTTTTGCTATCTACGTAGTGTTTCATTACATAGATTGCATACATGCGGTCTTTAAAAATCACATGTATGCAATCTATGTAACAAAACGCTACATAGATAGCGTAAAATAGTTACTACACATGCGTAGTAGGTATAAACGGAAAAATAGACACGTAAGTAAAACATTTCGGGGTTGTGAATCCAGTCCCCAAATTGCAATAATATCTATTCAAATTTTCTAAATCATTTTAACATGAAACATATAAAGAGACACACAAGAGACAAACAGAAAAAACAAACAATAGTGTAATATTATTTGGCTATTAAATAGCACCAGGTGTAATTGTGATTATTGCATATGTGGTTTGCCACCTTGCTAATACCACCCAGATGTTGATAATTAAGCATATTTCTGCTCTTTCATCACCCCCCAAGTTTTAAGGTGGAAAACCAAATATTCAATAATCACTATTAATTAATACCAAAATAATATTGCACTATTGTTGGCTTTTATTCTTCTTTTTGTCTCTTGTAAGTTTTTTTTATAGACATTATCAAATATTATATATATTTTGCTCTTCCACCCCTAGAAATAGCCCTGGGAGAGCCTTATGAACACCCCTCTGAGCTGTCTTCACACTGTGACATTCTACTTTGCCCTTGTGTCACATGATAAAAGCTTTGTGTATCTGTAGCTGGTTCATCATTTTGTTTGCCCAAAAAATAATATTTAGAAATTTGATTTTTGTGGGTAAATACATGGCTTTCTTGATATGCTAATAAATTATCTGTGCTAATTTAATACATGAAATGTATTTATTTATTTATTTTATTTATTACAGGTTTTTATATAGCACCAACAGATTACGTAGCGCTTTACAATTTTAACAATTAGTATAAACAAGACTGGGTAGTAACAGACAGACTGGGTGGGTAGAAAGGCCCTGCTCACAAGCTTACACTTACACTCTACAGGACAGTGGGTTTGATACATAAGGGCATGTGCTATATATCACACAATGGAACCAGCCAGGGAGTGTGGTAAAAGTGCTCAGTCCTCTGTATGATCCAGCCACACAGCAGTGTTAATAACAGAGATGAGGGAGGTTTAGAATAGAGAGAGAAATTGTGGGTTTGTGTTAATAATGAAAAAAGAAAGTATAATAACTCTAATACTGTTTGCAACAGATGAAATATGACTCCCCTGCAATCAACATGGTTTAGCCCAGGAGTAACTCATTTCAAGCACTTACATTATCCAGCCCAATGTGACTGACGTGGCCGCCACTAGAGCGCTGTCTATAAATGACTTGTCAGCAGAGGAAAGCGCTAAGCTGTCAGCTGCTGGTAATTTATTTAAAAACAGTGCTCAGAACTCATAGACTGTGGCTGAATGCTAACCTGCCAGCTGCTGATTGCTTAGAGCTGTTATTCCTGACTTCTGTTCCATGGGCCCAGGCCTCCTCTCCTTTTTTGCATATAATTAAGACCCTAAAGCATTCTTAAGTGTGAACACACTCCTATGTATGTTTATGTGTAATAGAAAATATTTATAATGCAAAGATGGAACTCTGTGCCCATGAGGCTTTAATAGATGTGCTCAGGTGCCCACTGATTTTGAAGCAGTTTACACATAGATGTTCTGATTTCTTCCATGTGTTTCCTGCAAATTCTCAGAGCTCTTCTAGTGACTTGTTCTTGACTCATGCAGATTAGAACCATTATTACAGAGGTAACCTGACAGCTAACAGCAAAATTGGAAGCAACCCAACCTCCCCCCTCTCACTCACCATCATGAACATTGATTTCCCCAGAGGCGGAACAAGCGAGTTGTGGGCCCAGGTGCAAAAAATATGCTTTGACCCTGAAGATATCCCAAGTAACCTGGTGGGGAGCTTCAGCGGTGCGGTGATAACAGCTGTAGGCCCTTGTATCAGCATGGGCCCGGGTGCCTTTACACCTGTTGCACCAATGGTAGTTCTGCCTCTGCATTTACCGCATACCTAGATAGATTCTATAATAAGACATGGGAGCCATGATCTTTTCACTATAACTATCATACCTCCCAAGTGTCCTGATTACAGGACAGTCCGTCCGACTTTCAGCTTTTTCCATTAAGTGGACAAGAATGGTGATTTCTTTTAGTTTATTTTATTCATAATTATTAATAAATTTAAAAAAACAGCGCAGGTTATAAAGGGCTCCTATGGGAGGCCTGTAGGACCAAATATGTTTCTGTGAACGACAGTGACCTAACGTATGCAGCCGCGTCATTTAAGGAAATAAATTTGGTCTACCATAGGAACCCTGTATAACCCATAATGATTATGGGCTGGATACAGACTTAAGTAAGTGCTTGAAATTAATCACTCCTGGGCTAAACCATGTCGATTGCAGGGGGAGTCAAGTTAATTGTATTCTTTGCATGCAGGAATATATCTTTGAATTGCTTACTGCACACAGATACTGACCAGCGTTACTATTACACTGTTATTTAGACTTGGGATAGGAAACATCACCTCTCATCTCTAATACCTCTATCATGTGTACCATGTGGTCGCCAACTGTTCTGCTCATGTGCAGCTTGATTGAATCTCTGACAGGGCCTAACACAGGTCTGTGAGCGCTGTCTATAAATTACTTGCAGAGGAAAGCGCTAAGCTGTCAGCTGCTGGTAATTTATTTAAAAACAGTGCTCAGAACTCATAGACTGTGGCTGAATGCTAACCTGCCAGATGCTGATAGCTTAGAGCTGTTATTTCTGACTTGTGCTCCATGAGCCCAGACCTCCTCTCCTTCAGGCCCTGTAGTAGCTGCAGCCCACGCGTCCACGGTACTTACACCACTGGCTGCAGACAGGGGTAATGTCACATTCTGTTGAGGCTGCTTTTAATCTCAATATTTTTCTAGGCTGCAATGGAAATGTGTTGTACAATGTGCAATCTGACTGTCAGATTACTTTACTTAATTGTGGGAAAATATATGTCAACATGAACGCAGAATACCAGATTTGCAGGAGTTAAGTATTTTTATACTAATCCCATAGCCACCAAAATAAAATTACTTTATTTTTTTTTACAGATATAATCATCGTAAACTTATTATATTAAGTGTGTCTGTATTTCGCTTCAAGGATGTGATAGCAATATATATATATTGATCAAGGACCTTGCTTGTCTTCTCCTTAGACTTATTCAAGAGATAATAACTTACAACCAGTTCTTCTCCTCTGTGGGTCCTGGTTGGTAGGTGTCAGGCCTAATTCAGCCCTGCAATGGTAACAAAGTCATTTATCTTAGTCCATTCTCTATTGTATGGTTCTTTTCTTAGCAGGCTCCCATAAAATGTCTCCTTTCTCAGGGACACACGTGAATTAGCCTTAAAACAGATTTTAAATGAAAAAGAGTAAATGGAGATTTCAGAAAATGCTGTCTATGGCTTTATGGTCCCGATTCACAGATGTGTACATTTAAGAAGGGATACGCTGCATATGCGTAGTAACTTAATGTACGCAATCTTCGATGGACGGCTATGAATCACTATTACGAACCTAGTTCATCTAGGTTCCTAGGGACTTAAGAATGAAGGGGTGTGCCAGGACAAATTAAGAAAATAGATAAGAAGAGTGTGTGGCGGGTGCATTTAAATGGGGCATTCTGGGTGCAGTTAGCCCACTGCATTTCTAATTTTTCCACTTACAAAGACAAGTACAAAACTAAAGATAATAAGGTACCTCTCATAGTTATTAATAAATTTTAAAAAACAGCGCAGGTTATAAAGGGCTCCTATGGGAGGCCTGTAGGACCAAATATGTTTATGTGAACGACAGTGACCTAACGTATGCAGCCGCGTCATTCAAGAAAATAGATTTGGTCAACCATAGGAACCCTGTATAACCCATACTGATTATGGGCTGGATACAGACTTAAGTAAGTGCTTGAAATTTGTTACTCCTGGGCTAAACCATGTCGATTGCAGGGGGAGTCAAGTTAATTGTATTCTTTGCATGCAGGGATATATCTTTGAATTGCTTACTGCTGATAGATACTGACCAGCTTTACTATCACACTGTTATTTAGACTTGGTATAGGAAACATCACCTCTCAATAATAATATTGTTTGCAACAGATGAAATATGACTCCCCTGCATGGATGGCTGGGCACATACAGGGGTTATAAGTGGATGGCTGGGCACATACAGGGGTTATAAGTGGATGGCTGGGCACATACAGGGGTTATAAGTGGATGGCTGGGCACATACAGGGGTTATAAGTGGATGGCTGGGCACATACAGGGGTTATAAGTGGATGGCTGGGCACATACAGGGGTTATAAGTGGATGGCTGGGCACATACAGGGGTTATAAGTGGATGGCTGGGCACATACAGGGGTTATAAGTGGATGGCTGGGCACATACAGACGGCACAAATGGATGGTTGAGTACATACAGGGGACAGAAGTGGATTCACTATTTTATGGGAACTATCCTGATTTGCAGGCAGCAAAAAGGGTGGAGTTTATGAGAAAAGGGGCAGGGTTTGGGTGGGTAAAAGGGTGGCATTTGGATGGAACTGGGGCGGATCTGATTTATCCCATTTTTTTGGATTCTAAATGTAGGTATAAACTATTTTCCTGCTTTTGGTTTGTTCTTGATCAAGTAATTGCTTTTTTTGAATTCTATGCATGAAAAGGTCAGGATTCAAAATGAATCCTTTACACCTCTTAAAAGTTGGTTTTAAACTGGTAAATTAGAGCGATAGATAGAAATGAACACAAAACACAAAGAGAATGAAGGCAGAAAGTCCAAGTATTAAAAAGAAAGGCATTTTTATTAAGAAGGATATTTAATTAAACAAGACAAAAAGTCATTATGAATTTGCACACAGGTTCCCTCTGTTATTAATAGTTAGAAATGAATAGCTTTGATCTGGAACAATTGCACTGTAACACTGCAACAGTTTCTTACATTCAGTGGACATTTCGTTTATGAAAGCACTTTCATGCTATGTTAAGCAACTCACCCCTGAAATTATGATTTTATCCATTGTCGGAAGGTACATGTTGCAGCTGAGTGCTTCAGTTATTGCACATTTCTCTCATGGAAAATATGGTGAAATTGTTCTCCAGCCTTTAGAGAAAAGTAAGACATTTCTTTGAAGAAAAGTGACATCTAAATAAAACAACTGATTGCACTTAGATGACTATGAATCAGTCTGCTTTTCAGTGTTTTTTTTCTGTAAAACTTAGCTTGAAGACCAAAGCGTCACGCAAGCAGACTAGTACAATGCCCGTCACACGTCAGTGCACTTTATTATGTGATGGGGTTGGTGTATGAGATCACAACTTTGTGTTTACAGCTGAAAGCTTACAAAAGTCACACTTTATACTGGTGCACATGATTTGCTGGCCACAATCCATTCAATAATAAAGCAGTGGTGTAGAGTATACAGAGCACTCTGAAAACATAGAAAATGATTGCAAAATCGTGCCACGTGTTCATTATTACCAAAACAATGAGCATACAAGATCGTAACATATCTGAAAGTCATATGTAGCACTAGCATGCATGATAGATAGAGATAGATAGATAGAAAGATAGATAGATAGATAGATAGATAGATAGATAGACAGACAGACAGACAATATACATATAAAAAAGTCATATGACATAGACATACAGAAATACAGAAACACAGACAGACAGACAGACAGACAGACAGACAGACAGACAGGCACGGTGCTCCGACAGGTGAGCGCCTAAACTAACCCCAACCCTTCCCCTAATTCTAACATTAACCCTCCCCTTCCATTACCCTAACTCTAACCCTCCCTTCCCTGCAGCCTGACCCTAACTATCCCTTCCCCAAAGCTTGACCCTATCCCTCCCTTCTCTTTAGCCTAACACTAAGACTCCCCTTCCCGCAGCCTGACCCTAACCCTCCCCTTCTATGGTCCTAACCCTAACCCTCCCTTCCTAAGCGGCGGGCCCTCTGCGAAAATGAATGGGCGGTCTTCCTAAGCGGCGGGTCCTCTGCGAAAATGAATGGGCGATGCCGATCGGCACACTCATTCATAAAAAAAATTCTAAAATGGCCCCCTATTCTAATTAGAGACAGCCGAAAAGTAACTTTCTGCTGTCTCTATTTCACAAAGCGGGCCATTGGACCGGAGACTGTAATTGGATGGATAGATAGATAGATAGATAGATAGATAGATAGATAGATACTACACCCATGGACACGTTAGTCAGCTAAATTCCTCCTTTGAGAGAGGAGTGTCAATGGGAATGCACTGGCCTTTTACATGCAGATCTTAAACTTCATGCATGTGAATTTTAACACTTAAGTCTGGATCTGGCCCATTATTAGGATGGATTTTGCATACGAATGATGTGAGACAATCTCTGTGGCTCATTGTGATGAATATATGAAACTTACAAAATATTCTATTAGCTGCTCAGTGATTATGTTCAGGCCAATTCGCTTTTTTCATCTAAATGTGGATTTTTTAAATACTCATTTTTTTTTAACATTGCAACTCCTTTGTGATGATGGTGTGTGGAGCTTTTGGTTAAGAATACTTTTTTTTTCTTGTTTTTTGATTGATTATCTTGATTCTGAAGACCTCACCCTTTATCTGGAGTTGTAACTTGTGATTAATGAGGTGTGTGTGTGTTCCAGCTGTACATTTATATCCGAAATAACCTACACAATTCAGAACAAAACAGATGTCTTTAAGATTTAGCATGTATATAACATTATAACATTGTCTACAATACATATACCAATATACAATATACATAAGCCATACCATACCGATATCATTGTACATTTATATATATATATATATATATATATATAATTTTATTGTTTGTTTTTTCTTTGTTTGTCCTTTATGTGATAAACATTTGTTGCAATTAACTCAAGATTTACGTCACTTGTTATTAAGGGTGTATACCGCATTTTGAGCACCCGCTAAGGGGGAAAGCACTTTAGTCGAAACTATTAACACTTAATTGGTTGAAGTGGAATAGTTTTATGTGCTTGACGTACATTTTTAAGCACACTTAGAGAAGGTAGAGAATACAGAGATGAGTAAACCGGCTTAGGCATTTAGCAATCTGTGGTGGCTCAGCTTGTTTGGAAGCCTAGAGGCTACAAGTTGAATCCCCAGGACTCTCTGTAAGGAAAATTAGCCTTACTGTGCTATAAGGTTAAGATTGCTCAAAGCAAGTGTTAAACTCCAGGCATGCCTCAGCTTCACTCATGCATGCTATCTTCCCCAAGACTGTATTTACTTTAGAAATAATAAAATGACAATGTTTTGAGAACTTGGCCTGACTTGTTGCCTGCACTCTACCCCTCAGGAATATTCTGTAGCTACTTAGTAAATAAAATAAAAAAAAGAAAGGAACAAACTGGTGTTTCTGCTGTCAGCAGAGGCTAAACTCTACCCCCCTACCCCCTCTCTCCGTGTCAGTGCTAGTGTGAAAATGTGCTGCCCACTCACTAGTAGTTCATTTCAACTTCAAACACAAAAATCTTCAGCTAAGAATGTCTTTAAGGAGAAGCCAAAATGCAGAAATTTTCTTTTGTGCTTTTTTTTCTTCTTTTTTTGAGAGGAGAGGCCGGTTTCCACTGTGTAATTTCGTTTCACTTTACAGGTGGCAAATATTAAAAACAGCACACTTTACACCTCTCTCCTGCCTGCAGGGTGTTTGCGGTCTCACACTGCCCCCTACCTGTCAGAGTGTGTCATAGGCGACAGGAATGTACAATGAAGAACTAAGACAAAGATTTCTTTCACTAGACTTTTGGTGCCGAGCAGAATCAACCTCCTACCAGTGTAACATTGCTGTTTTATATCAATGAGCTTTCTAGATGTATGCAATATATTTAAATCTGGTGACACTCCTTCATTCAATAAACGCGTGCCAATGCTCTTTGGGGTGGGGTG
>WWET01000516.1:371300-384696 GCA_011038615.1 Limnodynastes dumerilii
GCCGGGCACCTCCTGCTAGCAGGAGGTGATTTGCGGCGTTAACAGAGAGATTTTTTTTTTCTCTGGTTATTTTTTTAACTCTGTCTGCTGTTTTAGCGCAGCGGTAAAAAAATAATTGAATGGGCGAATTTTTATCGCTCAATTGCCGGCGAAGGCATCGGATTTTTACCGACGCAAACTTTTTGAAAACTTCGCCGGCAATTGAATCGGGCCCAATGACTTGGTATAAATATCATTTCTGTAACCAAATAAATCTAACAATTTGTAAAAGAAAGTTATTAAAAGTTAATGTGATATCTCTTGTTCTCAAGCTGACTGTATATTATTCCTTTATTCCCCTCCCCCTCCTCCCTTTCCACCTCGTGTCTTAATCCATCCACTGCATTTTCCCTTGTCCACATCTCCTATCCCAGGGACAGTGTTTTAATATGTTGCCTTGTTCTGTAATAGTGGGGGATAGAAATATAACATAATCATTTGGGACCAGATCCAGACCACAGGTTGCAGTAGCAAACACAGGGTTTTGAAAAGAGGGTTTCCGATGCGTGTAATACATGTCACAGGGGGTATATTAGTATAGCTGCCAACATTTTGGAGCCCGAAAATGGGACAAATAAGCTCCACCAACGTCCCACCCAAGCTCTGCTCCCCCCCGACTCCACTGTCATGCCGAGCGGGGCAAAAATGATCCCTATCCTGTGGGAGAGAGTGTGTGAGAGTGCGTATATGTTAGGAAATTAGGCTGTAATGCAGCAGAGGTTGATATGAAGACTGTTTAAGATCTACTTAATATGATGGCACTGTAAAATAATACAATACTGATAATATGGCCGTGCTATCTGACTGACAATACATCTAAGACGTCCATTAACCTTCAAAGCAGGAAGTTTATAATGTGGCTCAGAAAATAATAAAAATTCTACCTTAAGCAATTGCATTGGTTATGGGCTGTAACATGTCCTGTTTTTTTTTTATATATTATTTTTTTTCGGTGATTTAAAAGTGACTTCTTTCACACATTAAAATAGTAGTTTTATTTTGGAGGTACAGACCTAATAGCAATAGTAGAGCACATTACACAATGAAGCAGAGCTTGTGTCAGTGTATAAGCACTGTTGAATTTGTTGTGACCCACTCACCATCTCCACCTTAGTCTGGTGCACATGGTCACAAAGCCACGCCCCTATTTCTAATTTTCAAATTTTTTACGCATATTTTAAATTTTTAAAATATTTTCAATATGGGGGATTTTTGGGCAACCAGAACCCCTCCCCCCCCTCTGAGTGCATCACTGAGTTCTGTTACTGGATCCCTGTTGCACCCAGCTATGCTTACTTTCTAACATTGGGCTGTATCCAGACCTTGTTAAGTGCATGAACTTAGTTACTCCTGGGCTAAACCATGTTGACTTAAGGGGGAGCCAAGTTAATTGTATTCTTTGCATGCAGGGATATATCTTTGAATTGCTTACTGCACACAGATACTGACCAGTGTTACTATCACACTGTTATTTAGACTTGGGAAAGGAAACATCACCTCTCAACACTAATACGGTTTGCAACAGATGAAATATAACACCCCTGAAATCAACATGGTTTAGCCCTTGAGTAGCTAAGTTCGAGCACTTAACAAGGTCTGGATCCAGCCCATTGTCCCTTTCAGTGACCCCCTACCTTAAGATGGGGACAGACTGGATGTCTGAATAGAGAGGTGAGCATTGGACACTTTGCATTATTCCCACTAGCACTCACACCCAACCACTGATGAGAACCCATCGGAACTATAAAAGGTATGGATGTTTGGGCCATGCAGTTCAATATCGCGACACATGTGTCATCATCATAAAGAATGGCCATTTACTGGTCCTAGCAAACGGAAAACACCACATTTTTGGAGGTCTGGATGCTAATAACACTCTCTGAAAATAGTGCAAAAGAGAGAGATTGTGGGGTGGGAGATCTCTACCCTGGATACTGCAGTGCCCCTTAGCTTAGAGAAATCACCTTCTGAACCTACATCACTGACAATAATAGAAACGGAAACCCACCTGCAAAATGTGCAGACAGGGCAGTTACAGAGGGCTCTGTGATTAATAGCGATCCCCTTTCTAAATATTGTTGTGTATGTGTCAGTGTGAGAAGTTGTAGTGAGAAACGTAATTAAAATGGTAAATCTGCAGACAAAGTCAAAGTAAAAGTCAGGTTAGAGTGAACCAACTCTGTAAAGTGACATTGAACGGAAAAGCTTCACAACTGGACTCCAAATTACACATTCACATATGTTACAAGTATTTAAGTGTATTTATGTTTTATAATTAAAAAAAGGTATTTTTCCTGCATGCAAAAAATAAAAATAATAGTTTGCAGCAGATAACCTGTCTAGGGGCAGACTTGCACTTTCTATTTAGCTGTCATTCTGAAACTCTGGATCAGCCCCTATACAGTTATGGATCTGCTGCAGTTATGTCCATTCAATGATACGGAATGTGGGATCTTCTCGTCAGGACCACCACATATACAAGACTGCAGGTCTGATGGGTGTATTGTGCTGCAGAGAGAAAGAAAGAAAGAAAGAAAGAAAGAAAGAAAGAAAGAAAGAAATTGAAAGAAAAAGAAAGAAAGAAAGAAAGAAAGAAAACAAAAAGAAAGAAAGAAAGAAAGAAAGAAAACAAAAAGAAAGAAAGAAAGAAAGAAAGAAAACAAAAAGAAAGAAAGAAAGAAAGAAAGAAAACAAAAAGAAAGAAAGAAAGAAAGAAAGAAAACAAAAAGAAAGAAAGAAAGAAAGAAAGAAAACAAAAAGAAAGAAAGAAAGAAAGAAAGAAAACAAAAAGAAAGAAAGAAAGAAAGAAAGAAAACAAAAAGAAAGAAAGAAAGAAAGAAAGAAAACAAAAAGAAAGAAAGAAAGAAAGAGAAAGAAAGAAAGAAAGAGAAAAGGAAAAAAGAAAGAAAGAAAAAAAGAAAGAGAGAATGAATTAAAAGAAAAATAAAGAATGAAAGAAAGAAAGAAAGAAAGAGTAAGAAAAAAAGAAAGTAAGAAAGAAAGAAAGAAAGAAAAAGAAAGAAGGAAGAAAGAAAATCGGGACAAACCATGATAGAATATAAGGGGTGCACATGAATTACATTTGTTTTGTATTAAGTGATAATACTTTAGCTTTATTTTTGAGCTCTAATCTAGGGTTAGACTAGGAAACATCACTTTCTCATGTGCCCTCTGTTTGCAGAGTTTACATTTGCCTTCCCTCCCCCCCAGTAGCTCACCATGGTGTCGCCATGAGCTCATTTTTTGCCGTTGAGCATATAGCTTGGGAGTTTCTCTTGCAGTCATGTCTATCATTCTCATACTGAGATTCTCCCTTTTATTTTGCTGGCGTCCTGTTTCTTATATCTTCTTTAATGTACTGTACATTGTCACCAAAATCTCAGTGTGTAGAATTTATCCCTGTTAAGAGCCTATTTCAGCATTGTCTAAGACATAGTCGGTGCTGATGCAATTCCGGTGATAAGAAAACAATACAAAAAGCCATTTTAAAGAATGCTGAACAATAGAAAATGATTGTGTCTTTTAAACTGATCCAAAGCTTGTGTGCGCAAACAATTTAGCAATCCAATAAATTTCAAAGTAAACGTATCTTCTAAGTAAATCTTACTAAGTACACAAAATTTAAGTACCTAAAGCTATCAAGAAAAGACTTCATGTTCAGTGATATCCTAAATGGGATCTCCCTCCTCAATTAGATATTTCCATTTAGTAGAAAGAAGAAATGCAGCCTGTCAGATGCCAAGAGTTGCTGAACTGCATGTGCAAGGACTGCTTTCACTGTCTGACAGCAAAAGGTTGATCCATAGTCAGAAAATGAATTAGGTAACTAAGGTTTTTGCCCTGAGCCCAGTGGGTGCTCAAGGGTCTAGATTACCGTAACCAGCTTTACTGAACACACTGGGCCTGACCCAGACCTACGCCCGCCGTCACTAGGACGGCAGGCGTAAGATCGGCTGAAAAGCCGATCTGCGCATGCGCCAGGCAGATGTTGCCCGGCGTTGCTACGGCAACGCCCGATCGCGGATCGGGGGTCCGTAGCAGCGCCGTAGGGACGCTGGAGGGGACGTCCTCCAGCGTCCCTACGTTCAGGTTAGTGTAGGTGAGCGGGGGGAGGTAGTTAAATGAGGGTAGGAGGGCTGGCTAAGCGACCATATGCTCCTGTGCGAGCGTATGGCCCCTTCCTTACGCTGGCTGAAGTTAGGGTAGCCTTCAGCCAGCGTAAGNNNNGCCATACGCTCCTGTGTGAGCGTATGGCCCCTTCCTTACGCCGGCTGAAGTTAGGGTAGCCTTCAGCCGGTGTAAGGAAGAGGCCATACGCCCGCACAGGGGGAGTGTCGGTGAAATTGAACGCCGATACACTGTGCTTTAGTAAGCACAGCGCATCGGCGTAGGTCTGGATCAGGCCCACTGAAACAAGTAATACATGAAGCCATGGAAGGATATAAGACACTATAGACCTGATTCACAAGTAAGAGTGAGTTAGATGTGGCCATATCCGCAGCTAACTCACCCATCCTTCCCCTCAACCCGCCTCCATTTTTAGGATCCTTATGGCACTTAAGAATGCCATAGGGCTTCCTTAAGTAACCGTGTGTATTTTCCTTCTTAAGAAGCAAACCACGCATGGAGAATGTCTACCCCGCCCTCCCCGGCTAATCTACATCCCTTCCCCCATTCACTGCTTCCTAAATCCTCCCTGAGGCTGCCCTGGCACGCCTCCTTCTACCTAACCTTCTACGTGCGGTCTTTATAAACCGCACATAGTCAATCTATGTACCTAAGTGGCGCGCAGATTGCTTTAATGACCTACTACGTATGCGGTCATAGTAGGTCATTTCTTAAAGGACCACACTTAAGAAGCCGCATAAGTGTATCTATAATTGCATCACCATCATCACAGATTCCATCTATATGGACTGTTGTTTTACAAATATGGCAGACATGGCAACAATAAATACAATGATAGGAATAGCAACATGCTAATAAACAGCAATATGAGCTATGAGAACTACAGACTTAAGGAGGAGGAAGCTCACATACCAGAGAAAGGGGTTCAAGAGTTGGAAGTTTCTCTTGTAGTGCACCTAGTCATTCATTTTTATGAATGAGGTTTGAGAATGTGGAACAGGTTCGAATTCTGTTTTCAATAATACTCCTATAGTACACATGGAATTGATGAAATCTTCAATTAATGGCTCAAATAGACCTGTGTGTGTTTGTATGTATTTTTGTAACAATATTAATTTAAACACTATAAGTTAGCAGCACAGTGGCTCAGTGAGTAGCACTTGTGTCTCACAACACTGAGGTCATGAGTTCAATTCCTGGACTAAGTCTTATCTGAGTGGAGTTTTTACGTTCTCCCTGTGTCTGCGTGGGTTTCCACCGGGTGCTCTGGTTTTCTCCCACAAGCCAAAAACATGCTGTTAGATTAACTTAACCCTAAGGTCTGTGTGTGTTTGTATGTGTCAGGGACCTCGTATTTAGCTCCAATAGGGACAGGGACTTATGTGAATGTCTAATGTTCTCTGTAAAGCTCTGCAGACAATATGTAGCGCTATATAAATAAGCAATAATAATAATAATAATTGCCATATTTACTGTAATTTCAAAATCCTTTATGAACACACATGGGCCGCCTAGCCCGCCCTCATTTAACTACCTCCCCCCGCCCACCTACACTAACCTGAACGTAGGGACGCTGGGGGACGTCCCCTACGGCGCTGCTTTGGACGCCCGATCCAGGATCGGGCGTTGCCGTAGCAACGCCGGGCAACATCTGCCCGGCGCATGCGCAGATCGGCTGAAAAGGCGATCTTACGCTTACGCTCGCCGTCCTAACGACGGCGGGCGTTATTCTGGATCAGGCCCATTATACAATTTTACTCACATAGGTTAAGTTCTACAACATATTATTTGCAACCAGTGGCCTTGGCCACAATTTACAAATTAACATTTAATAATTGAGGTCCTGATCCACACCCCCATATTTTCCGTACGTGTGGGGTGTCCTAATCCACACTCCCCCTGTCACTCCCCTCTCTCACGCATATTAAGTGTGACTTATGCTGCCATTAATCACACTCCGACCGCTGATCCGCGGGTAAATCTTCCCCACGCCCACTTCGCATGCTTTTTGCGGATGGAGAGGAAGAGTCACCCCGTCGGATAGAACTCCTATTGTATGGAACTGACTTCCGTATGATAGGAGATACGCACGTAAAACATGCGTAACATTTGGAGGGTGTATCTGCCCTCAAGTCCAAATTGCCTACTTGCACACTTTGGGCTGGATCCAGACTTAAGTAAGTGCTTGAAATTAGTTACTCCAGGGCTAAACCATGCTGCTTGCAGGGGAGTCATATTTCATCTGTTGCAAACAGTATTAGAGGTGAGAGGTGATGTTTCCTATCCCAAGTCTAAATAACAGTGTGATAGTAAAGCTGGTCAGTATCTGCGTGCAGTAAGCAATTCAAAGATATATCCTTGCACGCAAAGAATACAATTAACTTGACTCCCCCTGAATTCAATATGGTTTAGCCCAGGAGTAACTATTTTCAAGCACTTACTTAAGTCTGGATCCAGCCATTTGTGTGCATAAAGGGGTATCTGTTTTGGTGGGGATCTGGTCCTGAATTCTTATGTAAAAATAAATCGGACCTTGGAATGAGAAGACACCTGCAAGACCAGGAAAGTTTCGTTTTTAGGAGAAAAGAAACTAAAATAAAACTTTTATGGATTTTAAAAGTTGTATAAACACAAAACTAAAAATATATGCAGAAAACAAAGTGAAAGTGGTAAAAAAGATTTCATAATCAGGAAACACAAATATGTGTATTTATTTTTAACTATATTGTTGTATTCTATATAATGGCTTCATCTTACTACCTTTCTTTGATTATTGAAGGATGTTTTGGTCATTTTCAGGTACTTCATAAGTTGTCTTTGATCTCTCAACTAGGTCATATATCAATATACATTATGGGCCGGATCCTGACCCACGGTCATTACGCCCGTTTTGTAGCAGGGAAGTGCACGCCCCCTATACTCCCCGCTCTCTGTAGATTCCTACCTTAACTTTTATGACCAGTTTTGCGGCCTTACGGACATAGATTCCCCCGGCCCGTTCCCTTATTTACATGTCCAGCTCCCCCTTCACGGCGAAGATACAACGGTCGTAAAAGGGGGACAGACGCTTTTCCATAAAAGCCGGCGTACGTAACAGACGTCAAAGAGGCAGAGGGTTAGGATAAAGGTGGAAGGCTTGGATAAAAAAGTGGGCCTGTATTAAGTATTGTAGAGAGGGGGAGAGGGTTCTAGAGGAAAGTAGCAGCACGGGCAAAGTCGCGGAGGTGGGAGCGGAAGTTAAAGTAATTATAGGACCACAGGGAAATATTCTGAAGATGAATCATTTAAATTCTTTGGATCACTTGTCAGTCACATCTGCTTCAATGAACTTAAACAAATGTAAAAAATGAAACAACTGTGTACATTTCGATGCTTAAGTCAGAATTAGTTTTTTTTGCAGTGCTTTCATAATCCGTAATTGTTACTTTTTATCCATCAGTGACTGGATTTTATATTGTTTATATGTAAAATGAAATGTCACAACTGCTCTATTGAAACTCATTCGGGCCCATTTGGTAAAACAAAAGAGGTTTTCTTAGAGAAACAAAGTTTCATTCATCTGCTCTATTCTTGTATCATGAACCTTTGGCTGCACAAAACAAACAAACATTTCCTTTTATAACAAGACAAAGCTTGGATAGCAAGCTGGGCAAATCATTTAAGAAAACAAACTTTCACATATAAGGGCTTTTGCCACACATGACTTATTCTGATGACAAGCAGCTTGGCCACAGAGTGCTGAAAGCTTATTAATATTGTACAAAAGACTTTTGTTTAACATTTAGTAGAATACATGGGAATTGTAATGAATGGGGCGCTTAGTGCAGTCCATTTTAGCAGTATTTTTTTAGTTTTAGTATTTTTCATATTAAAAACGTACTTTTGAAGTTATATCATGACACCAGTAGTTACTGTAACATATTGGTATTATTATTATTATTATTATTATTATTATTATTAAGGTTCATTTATAAGGCACCACACGGTATCCGCCATACAGAGGCAATAGCAAAGACAATAGTTACATATACAATACAATAATTAACAGAGGGTATAAAAACACAAATAAGGAATACAATACATGTACAAAACAAAAATAAAAGACAGTACAAAAATAGCAAAACAATATGTAAGGAAAATGAAGATGCTGGATATGTGTGTAGGAGCAGATGAATAAGGAGAGAGATAGACGGTAGAGAGAAAAAGGTTGGAAGTGATGAGGACAGGGTAGAGGGTTGATGACAGAAGGGAAGAGGACCCTGCTCATAAAAGCCAACATGCTAAGTGAGAGAGGGTGAACAGATAGGAGACACAGCGATGGAGATGGGGAGGGCAGGTAAGCTTAGGTGGAGGAAGGGTAGGCTAGCCTGAAGACGTGGGTTTTATGGGCACGTTTGAAGGATTGGAGTGTGCTGGATTGCCTGATAGGATGTGGTAGGTTGTTCCAATGGAGAGGAGCGGCCTGGGAGAAGTCTTGGATGTGGGAGTGAGAAGTGGTTATAGAATATAATGTTGTATCCAATGCAGACAATAATTCTGATAAATAAGTCACATTAGTTGCTAGACATTATTTAGTTTATTTTTATTTAAACAATCCTAAAACTCTATACAGTGTAAGCGTGCGTGCAAGCTGGGCCCTCTTGCAAACCCGATTTACTTGTTATTAACCAGTCTTGTTTTATAATGATTGCTTACAATCTATACAACAGCTACAGAGCATTTTCTTGTGCACGTAAAGGTCTCTTTACTAAGCAGTAACTGTAATCTAAAATATTGTATATGCCTTTTATTGAACAAGGATTTTTCTGCGCGGCATTGCAGTATCTTGGTTATTTTAGTCATCTCTCTCATTTTCCTGGAACGCCTAAGTCCATGAAATGACTACAGTCTACCTGGTGAAGATCTGTGTTCTGAAATCTAGAATTCTTAATGTATTATACCAATACCATCTTCACTAGATCAGTGTATATGTAAAGATCCTACCTGGAATGCCCATGAGCCCCCCTAAAATTGGAGAATTCTCCTGGAATCCTGGGAGAACAGGCAAATCTACCACATTTGGTCATGGCATGTCTTTATGTCACCTCTTGCAGTCCCCAGTCCAATTGCATGCTTTCAGAAATAGAGGCATCCGAAAGATACTTTTCCTCTGTCTCTATTTCGAATAGGCTGCCATTTTATAATTTTTTTTATGAATGAGTGAGTGTGCCGATTGGCATACTCACCCATAAATTTTTGCAGACACGCCGGACCTGCCGGATGACAGCTCCAGAGAGATGAGTAACCTCTCCGGGGGCTTTTTGTGTTAGAGAGGGGGGGTTAGGATTAGGGTCAGGCTATAGAGAAAAGAGAATTAAGGTCAGGTTAGGGAGAGGGGAGTATTAGGGTCAGACTGCGGGGAAGGGAGGATTAGGGTCAGGCTGCAGGAAAGGGAGGGTTAGGGTCAGGCTGCGGGGAAGGGAGGGTAAGGTTAGGGTATTGAAGGGGAGGGTTATGGTTAGAATTAGGGAAAGGGTTGGGGCACTTTTTACACTTACCTTTCGGAGCACCGTGTTTGGTGCTCTGGGGATCGATTACTATGCCTCATTGAGGCATAAGCAATCGATATCCCAGCCAGTTCGAAACTGGCTGGGAGAGAACGGCCCTATCCCAATAGGATCTTTGCGGGGACCCACACCCTTATGCCACAAATTATATTATTAAGTCCTGCCACTAATGTCAGTGCTATTATATTCACATTATTGGGAGTCAATAGGGGTCAGGGTTTTATTATGTAAATTAATGCCTAAAGACACACCCCCCTGCCATTGTTGTGATCCATTGAATTGCCCAGGATGGGACAGGACTTGATAACATAAATGACTTCCTCAAGTCTCTGCATACTGTCAGCTCCTTTGCCCCTCTGGGATACCTTGGAAGAAAGAGGTGAATATTTGTCATGTATGATAGAGATTTATTGTATTATAAGTAGTGCAGAATCCAGGCATGTGCACTCATAGAGACTGTAATGACATCAGTATCCAAGTACATATGTGAGTGTCCCACTATCAAAGGATGTGTTCTAACATGATGTAGAGTTATAGAAACCAAAAAGACACACTCAATTATAACATTGCATGGTTGATAAAAATAGGATTGGCCAGTAATAAAGGCTAAGGATAGATAGGGAACTAAATATTTAAAGTACACAGTTATTTAGAAATTGCTGTTACTATATCTACATAAGGTAATAAAGGTTCTAGTGAAGGTTTATTGAGTGTGTCCCATTACACACATTTTCTTTGAGCTCTTTCTTCTCTAACTTGACTACAGATTTCAGATATCTGCCACAAATTCCCCCCCACCACCACCACCACCACCACCTATGCCACCTAATTTCATCCCTGATCGCTAAATTTCTACGAGGAATCCCTGAACCAAAAAGGCTAACATCACTACAAATGTCAGAAGCCGCATACAAGGGCCCACATCAGATGGGAACAGCTGGGACCATTGTCCCGGGCCTGGAGACAGATGGGCCGCTGATACTTCCCTTATCTCTGCAGCAGCAGGTGTCGGCGGTATGGGATTTAAAATCTATTATGGTCATGAGACCCAGCAAAGGGGACCTTAGAGCTCCCCACAGACTTTAATCTAACCTTACCAGGATCTATGTACCTCCCCATCCAAAAATCTCTGACTTCTAATATTACGCCACTATAAGGAGCTTCATGTTGGTTTACCGGAGTAAGAAACCAAAATAACCATGAGATCCACTGATCCACTGATGAATAATCATGAGATCCACTGATCATTATAACTGGCTGCCCAGAAACTGCTCAACGTATTTCCTAGAGCTTCTCACAAAGGAACAGGTGGAATAATATAATGGACCTTATGGAATCATACTTATAAGAGGTGTGTCTAATGTGCCAATGATGCAGTTGAAAAACTCAAAAATTCTAAATTTATATTAATAAATAGATGCATTAAACATTCATACACTATGCAGCCGATCCAAAGCCTCGTTGTACTTTTACTTTTAGGTGCAAAAGTCTCCACTATGCTCATGGACACATCTGCTGTGTGCTCATGTGGCTATCTGTCCATCTCTGACACCTCTGAAAGGAACTATAATACTGCTTTCACATCACCACCCTTGAAAAACCCAGGATTTTCAACTCAGGTTTTTCCTGGACAAATTGCTGTGTCACAAAAAAATGCCACCTTATAAGTCCACAAAAACCCGGGAAATTCCCAGGTCTGACCCTTTCACATGTGCCGTGAATTTCCCGGGACTGCCGTGGCAAGCAACTGTCTATCAGCCTAAAGGACATGTTATTGGCTGAAAAAAATTAAGTGGACTTCACTTTTTTAATACACTACGAGACTTAAAAAAACAAAAACAAAAACAAAAAAAAAGGACCTGAAAGGAGACAGGCTGCATTTTTTATTATTTGCAGGTCTCCTCTCTGGTCCGTCTGCCTGCAGTTCCACTGTTCACCATTATGAACTTAGTACTTGCATGTCTCCTTTCTGGTCCACCAACAGGAAAGGGTAGTCCCAGCATAATAAATGCAAACAGTATGGGGTTCCTTTGGTCCGCAAGTGATTTAACAATGGTTGTATGCTCATGCTCATCTGTAGTGATAGTCCAACAGCTCAACAGTCTAATGAGATTATTTTAGAGCAATCAGCCCTAATGCAGTGTATCTCGACAGTAAAAAAAAACAACAACATATTTTTTTCTCCCATTGACATGTATGTATGTATGCATAAAGCAACATCTGTCCATTAATGCACATATACAGTACATTCTCTTTTACTTTCTTCACTTTGGGGTCATTTGTAGCATTGTCCCCTTTTATCCCTAGCAGAGGTATAAGCTGGCCCTTTGTCATTGCACTCCCCAGTGTTCTTCATTTTGCCCAATTCAGAGTCCACAACGTTATTGCTGAAATCCTAAAGCTCATCCCTTGGAAACGGTAAAAATAACTTTATTAAAACTTCACAACTGGGAAATGTAAATAGCCTCATTAGGACATGAGGATTTTTTTTTTTTACATTTTCTTCTCTGTCTAATACAGGAGGCTGCCATTAAGTAAAATTGTACATAGGAAAATGTATACGTTTTTGTCACTTCTTAAAAAGCAAAAAAAGAAAAAGAAAGACTTACAGTAGGATTTCATCTGCAAACCGTTAACGACATGTTGAATTCATAGATGATATAATTGTCAGGGTTTTTTTCTTTTTATCTTTACCTCCTGCATATTAGCATGATTGGCAACATACTCTCCTACCACTGGCTGGTCTGGTTGCATTTGTATTGCAAAGCATTGGAAAGAAGAAAATTTGTAACATCTCATCTGGCCGCTCGCCAAATATCTACAGGGCATTAGCAACAAACTGGTGAAGCTCATTAAAGCACAGAGAGAGAGAGAAAGGAACCTATAACCATTAAAACTCCATTAAGCAGCATGTCATCTTGTGGAACTAAATTGCCCACAGTAATCAACAGCATATGAACCCCAGCTGGGTTACCTAGTGAATTGTTTCGATTTAGGGGAGAATCTATTAGGAATGAATGTTCTTGGGTTTATGTCATTTTTCTTTCTTCTTCTTCTTCAGTATATGGTTCCTTGTTCCATTATAATGAAAGTGATTGATGTTGCATTGGAAACAAAGGTGAGAAGTGACCAAAACAGGCGGCACATCTGCTCATTCCAAGCAGCAAATAAAATGCAAGTGTAGCACATAGGCACGTAAGGTTACCCTGCCACAATCAATTAGGCATGGCAGACACAATACCTTCTCATCAACTTGTGCAGGGTATATCCATCTTTCTCTCCCTACAAAGCAGATTACTATTGTGTGAAGCCAGTGCAAACTGTTTACAGCCTCTTTCAGAGAATGTCGCTCTCTGGCTCTTAAATATTAATTTACTGCAGCTGTAAATTATGTATGCGATGTATAAGCACACTGATTCCACTGCGCGGAACAAATATTCAATGGCTCTCATTAAATAACAAATAATGTTTCATATGTTACTTCAGACAAGAAAAGAAAAAGGAAAGAAATCTGACTTTGTTCAGCAATATTACTAGTTTCTACTTTTCAAAAGTAGTGGATTGTGTGCTGAGATAATTTAAGATATTTAAGATTTGAATAAACACATTAAAACTTACTCATATATTATGCTTTCACAGTATTTAAAATCTAAAATATTATTTATATTTTATTAAACAATATT
>WWET01000516.1:387556-410092 GCA_011038615.1 Limnodynastes dumerilii
GGCACCCCCCATCATGTGTCCTGTCCCCCCAGCACCCCCCATCCATCATGTGTCCTTCCCCACCCCAAGCATCCCCCATCAGGTGTCCAGTCCCCCATCATGTGTCCGATTCTCCCAGCATCTCCCATCATATGTCCAGTCCCACCAGCGTCCCCCATCAGGTGTCCTCTCCCCCATCAGGTGTCCAGTTCCCCCCATTAGGATCCTGGACTTAACTTTACTTACCTGCAGTTCTGCCGCGGCGCATCACCGGCCTCCTTCCCTGTAGTCCCGCCGCTGCTCTTCTCCTATGCGGCGGAACGCAGGCTGTAAATGACGTTGTGTGACCCCAGGTCACGCAACGTCACTTACTTCTACAGGGAAGGAAGCCGGTGATGAGCAGTGAGCGCAGAGGCAGAACCACAGGTAAGTAAGTAAGTGGAGAATGAACTCCAGCACTTGGTAAGTGGCGGGGGGGCAAGTGCGACCACTGCGACCCCTATAGCTATGCCACTGGATGGAGGGTATATAGTCCAAAAGCAACACAATAAACAAAAGTTCAATCACAACAGTCATAAAGGTCTATGGGAGGTCAGCAAATATGCTACATAGATCAACCTTCAGGTGTCTTGGCTTTGGGCCTATATGCTTAGCGTGTTTGGAGTATCTGGTATATCTGGTCTCCATGACATCTGGTCTGTTGGTAGACGAGGCTGGTGTGTCCTGGAGGCAATACGGCTGGGTGGACCGGAGGAAGAAGCAGAGAAGAGATTGCGCCTAGCGCAATTACCACAGCTGGGCAGAGGGACAGAAGGGGGATTCACTCACCCGACGGATGTCTTGGTATAAGGCAGTGGAGAGGTAAAGGTGCCGGGGTACTCAGATACAAGGGGCCAGATTGACTAAGAGGCAATTTTGTAAAAGAAACAAATTAAATCATCCTAAAATCGCCCAAAATTATGACTTTTCCAAATCACTGTTTTTAAGATAGCCTTGGCCAGACTGTCAGAGGTTTTAAGTTGGGGACCTCTAGGGACAGAGCGGCTATTTGCGCAGGGTGCCATTTGAAGGAGGACCTTCCTGCCACATCCCCTGTGAACATCCGGGGTCCATGGGCTTTAGGCACAAGGAAATGATGTCATCAAATGCTGTCAAACCAGCTGCAGTAAACGTGGTGCATTGGAGAGATGATGAGGTGCGTGAGCTGCTAGCTATTAGAGGAGAGCAGGAAATAAGAAGCCAAATAACAGGCACAGTTAAAGATGTTCACAGTGGGCTGGATCCAGAACTAAGTACGACAAGGGACTTACACAAGCCAGATGTTCCGCTAGCACGTTGAAGGGGCAAACCCTTCATTTACAAGTCCCGTATCTCCGCCATACAGGCCGAGATGGACATTTAAATGAGGAGACAGGGAAGGCCAGTTACGACTTGATCTGCATCTGTACAGACGCAGATCAGGTCGTAATTGTTAAGGTAGCCATCTGGACATGTAAGCGTTCAGAATTACTACAGTTAGATCGGAGTGTACTCCCCTCTATGCTGTGTAACTACGGACCCCTAGTCTGGATCTGGCCCAGTGTCAGCAGCTGCATCAGGGTCTGATTTGCTGTGCAAAAATATAGCACAAAAACATGAGCTCCGGTCTACACAATGACAGTACCTCACCAGCCATCATGATAATCAATGCAGTGAAAATGGCCACTACTGACATCATCATTGTGAGCAGAAAGTTATGTCCCTTTTAAATGACTTCCTTTTGTTACCCGGGAATATTCCAGGTCATAGCTGACCTTAAAAGGGTTTTATTTGGTAATGGCAAATCACGAAAAATCACATGCCGATAACCCAGGTTGAAAAACCTGTGAGATGTGAAAGCAGAATAAAATACTTTTATTATTTTTTGCACCACATTTTAATACATTTTTAAGGTGAGTGTATCATGAGGTTCACTTTACAATACATATTAAAGGTAACAGTTTGTTTGGGAACCGAAATAGCCGTTAAAATGCAGCAAGTCCAAATAGTTGGATAAAAGGCCCCTTAGTAAATCTGGCCTAAGAGGTTATATTATTTATTTATGAGAGCAATTTTATCTTTTTTTCTGCAAATCATAAGGGTCAATGGGCCAGATCCAGAGCTACATACACTAGCCAGAGACGTAACAACGCTATTTTGCATGTACTGCGCATGCACGTGGCAGATGTTACGACCCGTAACACCCCATTTCTCATTTAAATGTCATGGAAAGAGTTCTTTCACTAGCACAGTGCAGTTGGATGCAGACACGGGTGGATGGGCAGCAGTGCGTCCATCTTCCTGTGCTCGCTCCCGTTCGGAGCATGCCTAGTGCTCATTACGGCTGCGCTTCCATCTCAAAAACAGACAGAAGCACAGCCCTGGATCAGATCCCTTATTGTTTATGGGTCCATTTATACCTGAAAATTACACTTAAATAAACCTTCCACCCACACCACCACCTATAAAAAACAAAAACGATGCTGTGATAAAGCTGCATTATATCTGCTTGTCAACACACAGCAGCTGCTAAGGAAGCAGTCATATAAATAACTCCAGCTATTGGCCCTGACCTCGTCTGTCTCTCTGTGATGTCAGCGCCTATCAGCAGTCTTCACCTTGGGTGGTTATAGTCATTGTATACATTCGCAGCCCAGTGATGCTCAGGTATGTTTAGGTATATGCAAAGGAATGTAGAAGTATCATGTATTCAAATCAACACACTCAAAGTACTTCAAAAGACTTCAAAAATATATCTAAAAATACATGCTATGATTTAAAGGTGTTACAGCAGGTTGGAAATGTTTTCAAATTCTTTCAGTACTTTAAAGCGTTTGAGTATAGCTCAAATAATGCTTTAAGTCCCATTTACTCTTTTGGATCCATAACCTACTGCTCACTATGAGTAACATTGGGCCAGTCAGCGAACGAACTGACAATTAATTCAATGGCAAATGCTGAATTTTAAAAAGGGGAGGTTTTAAATGCTTGTTATACACGGGGAGGTATAAAAGAGTTTGGAGATGGCAAAATGTGGATTATAATAGGGTGTATAGCAGATATTGTGTCATCTCCAGACAGAGCCGGGTAAGTATCGACGAGCCCCCATAAGGTCAATAGTCCTGGCTGGCCCCCCTGATGGCGGCCCTGGCTGCCATATATGTGAGGTCAGCATCATTTAATGAAACAGATTTCCTATAGGAGCCCTGTATAACCAGTACTGTGCAAGTATATGATACTGGCCAAATCTCCTATGGTATGCATCCGGCGTCTGTGTGAGCCGCAATCTATGTGACTGCGGCCTGAATGCAGTCACATAGCCCTCCGGGCACCACTCTTTAAACCACCTGGGGGCAAATCTCCTAATATACCCCATATGTATTATAGTATGTGCAATTCTTTAACCAATGATATACTCAGTATTATATAGTGTGTCATTTCCAGATCCATAATATACCCCACATATGCAGTATATAGTGAGCCATCCCCAGACCCCTAATATAACCCACATATATTATAGTATTGCCATCTCCAGATCCATAATATACATATTATATGTGGGGTATATTAGGGGTTTGAAATAGTCACACTATATTAAGTACATGTGAGGTATATTAGGGGTCTGGGATGGCAACTACTATAATATATGTAGGGTATTTTAGGGGTATGGAGATGACATACTATATACTGTATACAGTGGGCCATTCCTAAACCCTAATATATCCAGACCCCTAATAAACCCCATATGTACTTTATAAAGTGTGACATCTCCAGCCTCCTAATATACCCCACATTTAATACATTCCACCATCAGTGCTCTTTCCCAATTGTCTTTTATTGTGTTTATTTTTGGTTTTGTTTTGTTTTGTTTTGTTTTGTGAAAATAGAATAATAACCTGAAAAGGCTTACCTTAGGCCGGTTTCAATTATTTAATAAGATGTTCAGTACAACTAATGGTGATATTAGGAAACACATGAGAAAGTAGAATTTTATTACCAGCTAATGACCAGTTTGTTAGCTAACAGGTTGTAAACACTCAAACAAGCTGGTCATTAAATCTGGTTACTATGTGGCTCCATGGAGATTTACAAGAATCCTAATGATCGGAGGGTCTTGGAGGCAGGGAGGGGCACAACTTATTTAAATGGCTGTAGAGTGCAACCACATTGTCAAATTAAACTGAAATAACATGTTCCCTTGTCAAGGTTTTTTTCTCTTGCAATCACATATGAATATAAGATAGCCTTCGATTATGGATAAATACTTAACAAGTGCCACTTAATCTACATTACTTTGTGTTAAAATTATTCTAAGAAACATCCTTACCAATGTTTCTTTGAAGTAAATTGCAATCCTCATTTTAGAGCAATCGTTTAATAAAAATTTACATGACACTTTCACAGATCTTCATTATATGAAGTGATCTCTGATATAGTGGAGAACATTGAGTACTTAACCAACCTGCACTTGAGCTGGGCACTCTGTGTTGTGTGCCTTAATATATTTTCCACCTTACAAGAACTTTGTCTTTCCTGTTACAATAGATACTTTCTCTTCTTATTCATTTCTATAGAATATAAACACAAAGAGGAGAATTAGTTTGCATGAATAATTAGTCTTATTAGAGCGTCATCATCCATTCCTTCAAGTGTGAGTGTGAGTGAGTGTGGGGAAACAGCCAGGACTATTGTCCCATCCCCGGGGCTTCTGGGGGCCTGCCGAATTGTTCCCTGCGCACTAACCCGCTGTTAAAGTAGGTCCGCAGCGCCCTGCCCCATGTGACATTACCAACTACGTCACATAAGGCAAGGGGCCCTGCATTTTCTGACGGCGGCCCTGTGTGTGTGTGTGTGTGTGTGTGTGTGCTGTGTGATAATGCAGTCCCATAATAAGAATAAAATATGAAACGCTGTATTTAAGAGCTTTGGAATGTATGCAATGGCTGTTATTGGTAGAGGTGGCAAGGAATCGTTTCACTTTGGCACCAACGCCTTTGCCTCCATTGTCATTTGCAATTTTCACATATATCTATATGTATATATATATATATATATATATATATATATATATATATATATACAAAACTGTGGCCGAAGAAAACAGAGTTTTGTTCCTCTGCAATGATATTTACTTTATTTGCAGTGACACTAGTCCCATGTTTGAAACAGTTATTGTTGTCATAGTTGGTTGTTTTTGTTTTTTCTAAACCCATCACAAAAGTCAATAAAAGTGAAAGGTCATTAACTTCTGTTACAATTGCAACATGGTAGTAATTACTTAAAATAGTCCTTTGAATCTAATTAATTTAATAAAAGGCTAAAAGATTGACCATGGTACTCTGCCTGACAGATCATTATTTTTTTTTAGAGAACATACAAAACCTCAAACTGATAAAATCTTGTTAGAAAGACAAACAAAGAGAAACACCCTCCTCCATATATATATATATATATATACTGCATTAAAAAAAGGCCTCCATTCGTCTTTTCTGTCTTCTTGGCTCCTCCATAGCACACACTGGCTCTATGGGTAAGTATGATGCTGCTAAGAGGGGAACGGAAGGGATACACAGCATTTCAGTGATATAGAATTGGACACCCCTGCTGCCCATGGATGATGTCCACCTTCCATTTTGGGGGGCTATCAATGGCCCATTGAATCCCCCATTCTTTAAAAAAAATTAAACATTCCACGCTATGTTATTGTCTTATTTTCCCACCAAGAGGGCATATCATTTGTACCTGCCCTAAACAAAAATGTGTTACAGACAGATATACAGATAGGACCAGATTCACAGTTACGCGTGGGATCCGTAGGTGTGGCTACACATGTAACCGCACCTACTTCTCCAGCCCCCTCCCCCGCCCCACCCACGTTTTTAGGTGCGAGCTGCCGAATTGTTCCCTGCGCACTAACCCGCTGTTAAAGCAGGTCCGCAGTGCCCCGCCCTGCCCCCGTTTTTAGGTGCGAGTGCCATAGGCAACCTTAAGTCACTGTGTATATTTTCTATTTCTCCTAAGGAGAGAAAATACGCACGGACAATCACCAGCCTTCCCTCCCAGCCTAATCTACATCCCTCCCCCCACCTACTTTACCTGATTTTCTCCGGAGGCTGCCATGGAAGGCCTCCTTTCACCTAAAAAACTTTGTGTGGTCTTTAAAGACTGCACGTAGCTCATCTATGTGCTTAAGGTCTTCATAGATTGCGTAGTCACATGACCACGCATGCCCAGTGGCAAAAATCGTCCAATTGCACATCTAAGAAACCTTTGCTTCTTAGGTGTGAATCAAGGCCATAGAGAGAAAGAGAAAAAGGGAGGAAGAGAGAGAGATAATAGCTAGATAGATTATATGTTCAGGGTATGGTTTATACAAATATTTAAGACTTGTTTTCTTTGAAACTACTGTCTGTTTAGGTCTTAGCTGGCTATAATATTAGATGAACAAATATAACCACAAAAAAGAAATTGGGAATAAGTATAATTTATATTTTTTAAGGTATAGATTATTTGAGATTGTTAAATTTATCATAGAAAGCTTATCCCCATCACATGCAAAGGTTATGGAAATTTCTCAGTGAGCTAAAAAAAATCATCAGTGAAAAACTATGTCTATAAAAGTTTACAGAGTTTATTTTTAGACCTCAAAGGAATAATAGCACAGTTAACAGACAGACAAACAAAAGAAGATCATATTTTAAGTTCTCTACTCCAGCTATGTCCAGCTACTCCAGATATGTCTATCCAGGGGCGTAACTAGAACTTTGTGGGCCCCATATCAGAATTTTGAAGGGGCCCCCTAGCTCAAATGCCTCCAGCAATTGGCACATGGTGACTCCTCGATCTTCTCTGCAGAGACATTGACGTCAGGGTCAGTGCACTGAATGAGAGTGGAGCTGGCGCTGGCTGTTTCTTAATCAGCAGTGTGGAATCTTTCTCTGCAGCTTCTGCAGTGAATGGCGTGTCCATCCATCGTGACCCTCTATTATATAGCTGCAGAGACAGACTCCACAACACTGCTTAAGAAGCAGCCAGCTCTGGGACAAATGGTAAGTACATCCTATATAGGTGTGGTGGGTTGATGGCCGGGCTGCCAGACCTCTAGAGCATGTCTGTTCCATCCAGGCTACAGCTAGAGCATGTCTATCCCATCCAGGTACAGCTAGAGAATGTCTCTCCCATCCAGGGTACAGCTAGAGCATGTCTATCCCATCCAGGTACAGCTAGAGTATGTCTCTCCCATCCAGGGTACAGCTAGAGCATGTCTATTCCATCCAGGGTACAGCTAGAGCATGTCTATTCCATCTAGGGTATCCAATTTTGGGGCCCAAAACTACTGTACTTATTAACACAGAGTAATGTTAAAAAAAGCCCTGAAACTAACAATATTATCCAACATATTGTTGGATAATATTGTTAGTTTCAGGTCTTTTTTTTAACATTGAATGAGAGAGGAGCTGGCTAAGCAACTCCTTTTCTTAATTTTATCTTATTATTTTAAGGTCACAGTTGGCATTTTGTATAATAGCTATAAATGTTACATTCACATGAAGGGATTTCTGCCTACAAGATACACAATGCATTTTAAATATTTGCTTAGCAAAAGGAGAGATAAGGTAAGGCTTCCTTGTGACTCTAGTGTATATTGTTTAACTTTATTTTATATTATTATATTATGTTTTTTTGCGAAAAAACTATTTTTTATTATTTTAATAGTTTTTTTTTACATTCAAAAGTTACTTTATTTGGGGCTTAGGAATATTATTTATCCCCAAAATATATGGTGCTTTGGCCCTTAACCCTTTGCATGCTAGCACATGTGGTACTACAAGTCACAGCATGCCCTGCCAGACATGTAGTAATACAAGTGCCAGCATTAAAGCGTTATGGGCAGCCTGGCGCATGATGCACCAACACTAAGAGCTATTTTCAACATTTTAGGATAGGATTTAAGAAAAAAAAATTTAAATAAGGGGCAGTGGTGATTTTACCCTTGAAATTGCAGCAATGACATAAAATCGCATTTGAAGATTTAAAAAAATTTAAGATTTTTAAAATTTTGAAATCTTCAAATTGAAAAAATTTGAAGATTGAAAAAGCACCATACTTTGACAGCACAAAGCGCCCATTAGTAAATCCAAATCAGCAATGTGCTACAATTTCAATTCGCTGTCTGACTTGCCCCCTAGTAAATCCGGCCCCAAGTGTTTATCTGCTAATGTTAATATAAACTGTCCAGAGCTCAAGTTCTAGAATTCAGTCTCCTCATTCCTGCCCCGACTATTTAAAAACTGAACTTATCTTAAAATGTAGCTTTCATTTTCACGTGTCCTTGGCATTACCCTTCATATGGACCTAGCAAGACATTGTGCAATAAAAGTCCTTTCAACACAGGACTCCTAATTTGCAACAGTTTGTTTATGAATTCCCACTAATTAAATGTAGTGTGATAGTTTGGTCATTTGTATCCCAGTGTTTTTACTTAGCATGTCTACGGATAATTGCCATTCAATATATTCGCCTATCCACAATCACATTTGCCCATCCTAAAAGATGTTGGAATTACTTTGAAAACCACTCCAGTAAATCCTATTCATCTCAAATGGATTTATGGATTAACAGTACTCTATTTAAAAACATTGGCAGCTGTTTCAACCTACCCCAGATGTCCTCCTGCTTCATGAAAGCAATGGCTTACGTTTTAATCATGCTAATCAGCAAACAGGTTAATACTTTGCAATAGGATTTTCAATCTACAGTTTATGACCTTCATTAGAGGTGAAGTTCTAGGAATAAAGAGATAGAAAAAAATGTTGTTAACTTTTATTTCTAGATGTTTTATATTTACTGTTAATTGCTTGAATCTGTATAAGCCATCGCTATGTCGTTAATATGTCGAAAGATCAGGAAATTAAAACAATAACATGAATTTAACAGTAGATAATTCAATAGTAAACTTTACCCAACAAAAAAAGTTAACTTAAAATCATAGTTTAAATCATGTAGAAAATCATAAATAAGGCAACCAGATTAAGCTTCCAGCATGCTCCATCAGAATAGGCAGTAAATCATACCTGGCAAGGCATGGTGGGACTTGTAGTTTCACAACATCTGAAATGCTACAGATTGAATAATGGCTGTCATTAAGGGTCTTAAAAGTGGTTAGGAAGGAATAAAGATATTGATTTTAACATTATTTTAATGATATATTTACATGAAAAAGCTGAATCAGCCCATAGTAGAATATACTTTTAGGTTAAAATGCCACAATTTATAAATCCACCAATTTAATTGCCAGATGTCCAATATATCCCCTAATATGGTGGGTCCCCTGATTTAGGTAATGCTCTCCTCACTCTGCCCAGGTTCTCAACCTTTATACACCCACTAAGGAATCATGTCAAGTGCCACTGTAGACACAAATCCATGACTCATTAATATTTTTTCAGGTTTTGTTGTTCTTTACATAGTTTTGCAGTGGTATCATATCTCCTTACAACCTTGCCCTGAGTTTCACCTGACAGTGGGTCAAGTACCACCAGTGGTACTAATACCACTGGTTAAGAACTCATTCTCTAGACCAAGGGTTCTTAACCCCGTCCTCAAGTACCACGAACGGTCCATGTTTTGCAGGTCTCCCAGTGGAGCTTTTAAAGTATTAAAGTCATATCCCTTTCACGTCGCCCCAACCCGGGTCAAGACGCGGTGTAAAAGGGTTTGGGTGCCTCTGACCGGGTTTAATGACCCGGGAATTGGACCCAAGACAAAAGAAGGGTTATTCCTGGGTCCGACCTGAGTAGGGGTACAAGTGTTGCCAGTAAACAAATTACATAGTGTGATGATTCACACTACAATCATAGCAGACCCGGGTCCTGGAATTTCCCGGGTCAGCTCTGCAATGTGAAACAGGGTCTGTGACCCTGGGATGATCTGGTGACAAGCCAATATCCCGGGATCACAGACCCGGGATATTGCCAGGGCAGCGATGTGAAAGGGGTATTAGTTATAAGCACCCCTCCAGCAAGGAGATTTGAATAACATGGACCGCTAGTGGTTCTTGAGGATGGGGTTGAGAACTTATTCTCAGGATAATTAGCACCGCCACTACTGCCTTGTACAAAATGCATATTTGTGAACCATGGCTGGCTTCAGGACAGGAACAGGAAGTAATATTAAATATTAAAATAAATAATGGAATTTTACTCAAATATATAATTTATTGTTTTAACATGGAAAGGTTCAGGGATGGAAGTTCTGGCTGCCTAGTACCAGTCAGGGTTAGTTAGGATTAAAAAAAAAAAGAGGCAGTGGTGTAAGGCTAGTGACTGAGAGGTAGATTCCTGTCAGCCCCCCTACATCTGGAGAAGGGAGATCGTGAAGGTGGAGACAGGGTTATGTGTTGTAACACGGATGAGTAATTGTTGATACTTTTTGAGCAATGCATTTCTTTGATTTATCGACAACAGTTAAAGACCGAGGAACGACCATACGTTTCCTACAAGACATAGGAGTTTTACATGCGCAAAGAACTTGCTCTTCAGGTCATGAGATAACATTGGCGTTAACAGGACAAGAGAGATGGCGATATTACAAATGAGGATCCCGAGAAGAAATATCTTTATGTCCCAATAAATGGTTTGCAGCTTCAAAATGGTTATATATTTAATGTATTCATGGAGTCATGAGTACAAACCCGTTTTGTAAGCATGAAACACTTGTGTAGACGGAAATTATTACACAAGAGAGGTTTATGTGGCTGCTTTGCTAAGGAAGCCTTCATTGATAGGAGAAGCAGGACTGACAGCAGCAATAGACGAAAGTTTATTTTCTAAAAAGAAGAACGACGATGGCCGCATATTGCCAGAGCAATGGGTTTTCAGAGAGATTTGCTGAGAAAGCCGTTTCCTCATTGCTGTTCCGGAGTGAAGTAGTCTTATTTTAATACCGGATATTAAACAGTACATTCAACCTATATGATGAATGGTGAGTGCACAACCGTCTGTCCGATGAATATTAACTACATTTGTGAAGAAATCATTCCCTGAACTTTGTAAATGCAAAGACAGAAGCGTTTTTTACATGTGAATTTATGTGGTGAAAAGGTTCATTTCAAAAAATTCTTGAAGACACCGTAGTGTATTGACCTCCTGAGTCATACACAATGAAAACACAAACAAAAACGGCAGTGGAGGAACAGGAATAGTCCATAGACCCGGAGGGCAGACAGTAAAGAGGCCGATAACAGCAGCTACCTCACAGCGACTGTCACTTTAAATTTTTTTTTCAATCGTCACTGGCCTTAACCAGCTCCACATCCTCCAACATGACCCCTTTCATTAGGTACAATATACTCTGCACCAGAGCCTCCAACTGTCACGCCCCTGATGAAAAGACTTAACTGACATTTAAAAAACTATTTCTCCCTTCAACAAAGGTGGTTACCATAGTAACTGACATTTGAGAACTGGGAAGCAGAGTATTTTGTACCTAATGGAATGGGTCATGTTGGAGGGTATGCAGTTCTAGACAGCCAGTACCTTTCTTTTGGCACAGGAAAGTGGAGGGTAGATAACAGGAAAGGTCCAAGTCCTCTTATTCTAACATCTCTTTCTATATCATATATACAACAATGTGGGCAAGCAAATTTTGACAGTTGTGCTTTAGAACTTCTCCAACTGGCAGAGAACTACATCTCCCAGCATGCAGTGGGGAGGAGGAGCATGTAAAGGAGCTGTTACAAAATGGCAGATGGAGATTTAGAGAGCAGGCAGGTCAGATGCTGTGGCACTAAATATCAGCCTGGTGTGTTACTAATTTACTTGTATGTGCCTGGGATCCTAAGTAGGGGGACAGGGTTCCTTAGTCTCCCTCTGCTGTTCCTTAGTCTCCCTCTCAATTTTTAGAACATTACCCCTACAGTACTCAGACTAAGATGGAGGCACTGCCCAGCAAGGGCAACAAGGAAGATGTTTATTGAAAGCATGGCCACCGTCAGTGGGGGACAGCCGGAACAGGTGTCCCGGGCCTAGAGCTGATGGGGGCCCGCCGAGTAGCCGGCCAAAGCACAGGGAAGAACTTCCCTGTGCACCGGCCTGCGGTTAGAGCAGGTCCACGGCGCCCAGCCCCTATGTGATGTCACCAATGACATCACATGGGCTGGGCTGCAGCTGTGTCCCAGGCCCTGCATTTTCTGCGCACACCAGAGCAGAAAAAGGGATGTTACACAGATTAACAGAAAGGATGAACAGTTTAACTAAGACTAAGCATATACAGGCATTGAGGATCCACTACATATGCCTTATACTTGTACCTCATAATATTATTTGCTGATCAATTTCTGATCAATGGCTTAAACATATGTTAATCAATGTAGTTTTCTTACTTTGTTAAAACTATTTTATTTTGAAGTTTTTAAACATAAGGATTTGAGCGCTGGTTGTTTATATACTGTTTATTTTTACATAATCCCTCTGTCTCAGTCATCTGCTGCTACTAATATCTTGTCTTTTCAATGTTATTGTGTAACTATCTGTACATGGAGGTCTGCAGCTCTTAGCTGGTGCATTGCTCCTTTTAAAGCCAACTGTATATTAATATATTTGTTACTCGCAATCATATTAGTAGAAGCCGGGGTGGAAGGTTACAGACTCAAGCCCCAGAGCAAGGACGTTGGGCTCCTGTCTGTACAAGTGGGACTAGGTGGAGCCAGGCAGGATCGTGGCGTGAGTGCTGACTGATAGATGCCGTCACAAGCATAAAACAGCATTCAGAACTCCATGTATGAGTGTTGTTCGCTACAGCACTCAGCAGTCATACATAAATTGCTAGGCGCTGTTTTAAACTGTCAGCTTGTGACAGCTTGCTTACAGTGCAGGGATAGCAGCTGCCATGGGCCCCTCTCTCTTCGGGGCCCCATAGTAGCTGCACCCCCTGTAGTTACACCACTGAGTAGTAGCACCAATAAAATAGTGTTGAAACATACAGTATTTCTCCAGTAACTACACAGAAACAACTGGTTTAATATTAAAGGTTTAGAAAGCTTCAACTATATATTGGTATATATTCTATATGAAAATTTAACAATATAGGAAACAAATCAAACAGGCTTTATGGTCAGTTTAATTAGGTTTGTTTTGGTTAACCAACCTATGGCATATTTTTAGATCCATTGCATGCAGACATTCAGGAAAAAACTATTTAATGAAATCATGTGCATGCTCTGGCAGAGACATATATAAGATTATTAGAGAAGCCAGGAGCAACAGCTAGCATGGACAAATATATTATGTAATGTCTGAGCAGACCTATTTTGGGTACTTAAGCAGTGCTAACCAAGAGTACACAATTCCTATTTTCCTGTAAATGATCCTTTTGTAAATAACACACTTAATTAAGAATGTAGCTTTACGAGATAGCATTATACTTGTAAAAGCAGATGTACTATGTATATTCATCACTAGAATAAAAAGAATGATAGCACAGACCTGGCCAAATGTAATTAAGAGCAATTTGGAATTTCCCAAACTTCATTTTATAACTGGTTATGTTATTCCAAAAAACTGTTTAGATGAAAACTATCAGGTACAAAGAGAGTGTTCTGAAGGGTTTTCCTTAAGTTATCCAAAGTTCATAGTCTATTTAAATGTGACTTAACAGGGAAAATGGAGAATCTATTTCCTTTTCCAAGAATTTAGCCAAGAACATGTCTTCTGAAGATGAGTAGATGTTCACTTAAAACACAAATCACAATGACATTTTGTTATTCTCTCTCTACTTATATTTTAGACCAGAACCACCTTAAAAATACATTTACTCAGTTGAGTGATATCAGTTACAGTAAAGCCACATGATTACAGATTTACATTTGAATAAAGAAACAAAATTGTGCATTTAATTAAAAAAAAGTAATGCTACATTATGAAATTCATTTATGATTGGGTCGGGCTATAAATTAAATCTTGAGAAGTCGAGATTTTTGTTCAGTAGCTTCTTAAGCAATTGAACAATTTTCTTTGCAATTTCTCCATGTCAAAGGCCCTCATTGTGACTGTTCCACAACTGTTAGTCTGAGATGACTTTTTAGCCACATTCCGTGATCCAGTCCTGTGGAGCCTGGGGCTGCATTGGCATCATTTGACGCTGCTAAAGCCTTTGATTTCATAGAGTGGGTCTACCTCTGGGAGGTGCTTCAGAGATTTGGTTTTGGTAATTATTTTATTGTTTAGGTTAAATTGTTGTATTCTGCCCCTGGAGAAAGAGTTAGTGTTAATGGGCACACCACAATGCCCTTTCTTTCCATTAGGGTCACAAGACAGGACTGTTTATTATCACCAGCACTATTTTCCATAGCTATAGAACCCGCTGAATAAAGCACATCCCTTGATTTTGGGTCTGTCTGCTGGTGACCTTCTTGATATCATCACCCTTTATGCAGATTACTTCTTTTTTGGCTGATGTGGTGGGTTCATTGGACTTTTGGGAAATATGCTGGTCTCAAAATTAATTGGAATAAGTCTACCCTTTTTCCCCTTAATGTTTGGCAAACCCACCAAACTTTACCGGGGTGCCCCCTCTAATGAACCAACCAATTTAAATACCTAGGGATAATGGTGACCCCAAGTACCTCTGACTATATACCCCCTTAATCTCATGCCTGTTACCACTTTCTTTAAAACCAAAATTCATGGAAGAAACTCCCCCTGTCAATGACTGGAAGAATGAATCTAGCTATGGTGATTCAACCATAACACTTAAATGCTTTGCTGTATTCCCCTGTTTACATTCCTTCCATTTTATTACATTAATAGCCTTCTCTACTCCTTCATCTGGTCGTCCCGCAAGGCCAAAAATAAAATTTCTACATTCACACACACAAAAACATGGGTGGGCTTGTCCCTCCTAATTTCAAACTACTATATAGCTTCACAGCTTGTGCACCTGTTGGACTGGTTATCCCCGATGTGGGCCCCCAGAGTGGTGTATTTGATGATACATTTAACCTGGCCCTCTTATTCTCCTATGCTGGCCCTTTTGTTGGTGTCATCCCTGTATCTCTACTCCCCATTGTCCGGTAAGCAATAGAGATTTTGGCGAGATGCTCATCAGCTCCTTGGAGAAACGGGCATTAATCCGGTCACCCCAATGTGGTATAATAAAACCCTTCAAAATGTAAATCTATGTACATAATCTATGGTCTTGATCTGATTTTCAGACTATTGGCTGGGCATATACTTAGGGGCAACTTTTGAACGCTCTTTTGAGACTCTCAATTTAGAGGTTGCTTCTGAAATCTTGGCGTGATTAAAATTTTAATGGGAAACTGATACTGGTCCTCTCACAGAAGAGACCAGGTAAGATATTATTGGTTGTACTAGGGATGCTACTGCCTGCTTGCGATACCAACAAATTATTCTATTCTCCATAGGGTGTACCATACTGCGGCTGATCAGAATGGGATTACGCTTGGATTCCTAGATGTTGAAGAAGGGAAGGCAATTTCTGGCATTTACTGTGGTCTTGTCCGAGGCTGACTGCCTTTTGGTCTGTTGTATAGGCATATATTAGAGACACCCTAGACATGCGTCCTCCCATTACCTCTTTGACAGCCCTTTTCAGTGTATCACTAGAGGAACTGTTCAATGTGGTAATCTATATGTATGTTATGAACCTGACTGCTTTAGTGAAGGTTATTATTCCTATGGGCTGGTTTGCACCTACTCGCCCAAGCTCCCTTGGTTGTCCTTTTTACCTCTCTCTAATTATGTAATTACTGTGCATTATCTAACCCATTCTATATCTCTGCTTCACATTTCTCCATTCTCAATGCTTATAATTGCCACTGTTTTGCCTTTCTTTTGGACATATTTAACTTTTGTCTCATTGCTCATACTCCATACTCTACATATATAAGGACCAGTAAACAATTATTATTCATCTCCATATGACCACTATTATGTTCTGTTATGACATGAAAACAAATTTGCTTATGGGGGTGGGTCAGGGTTTTGTAGGATAGATGGGTCAGCACGGTGACCTAGGGCCTGATCCAGACCTACGCCCGCCGTCGCTAGGACGAAAAGCCGATCTGCGCATGCGCCGGGCAGATGTTGCCCGGAGTCGCTACGGCAACGCCCAATCGTGGATCAGGCGTCCGTAGCAGCGCCGTAGGGACGCTGGAGGGGACGTCCCCCAGCGTCTCTACGTTCAGGTTAATGTAGGTGGGCGGGGGGAGCTAGTTAAATGAGGGTAGGAGGGCAGGCTAAGCGGCCATACGGTCCTGTGCGAGCGTATGGCCCCTTCCTTGCGCCAGATGAAGTTAGGGTAGCCTTCAGCCGGCGTAATGAAGGGGCCATACTCCCGCACAGGGGGAGTGTCGGTGAAAGTGAACGACGATACGCTGTGCTTTAGTAAGCACAGCGCATCGGCGTAGGTCTGGATCAGGCCCCTAGTGAGTAACACTTGTATCTTACAGCACTGAGGTCATGAGTTCGATTCCCGGACTAGGCCTTACCTTTGTGTTTATTTCAAGCGCTGTTAGGATTACAAATACATTTGTTTTTGAATCTTGCTAAGCTTTGGAGGAGCTAGTTTTTTTGTGTTTCCATATAGCTGCTGTTTAAGTGCTGAGTTCAAAAGGAACCTTTGTTTTATTTGATCTGTGTGGAGTTTGTATGTTTTCCCCGTGTCTGTGTGGGTTTCCTCTAGGTGCTCAGGTTTCATCCCACATACCAAAAACATAATGGTAGGTTAAATGACTGCAGAATAAATTAACCCTAATGTCTGTATGTGTCTGTATATGTCTGTGTTAGGGAACTTAGAATGTAGCCCCAATGGGGCAGGGACTGAATGAGAAATATTCTCTGTAAAGTCTACGTAATCTGATACTGCTATATAAAAACCTGTTATTAATAATAATAATAATAATATTAATAATAATAATAAAAATAATAAATGTATATGTTAGGTATACATGTTCAGGCTATGTTGGCCCTATTGTTTTGTGTGTATTGTTTTGTCTTATATGTGTAATATAATAAAACTTTACTGAACAAAAAAAAAAAAAAAAGAAGATTTCACATTATTCTTTATGGTTTCCAGTCTCAGCAGCCATATTTCAAATGGTGGCTGTATCCTGTTTGAAATGGTCGCCATTGAGAAAATTTCTACCAATTTGTAACCATTCCTAAGAACGAAACAGCTGCGGCAACTGCCGCTAGGATTAGGGCTTACACTGTGGCAGCTGCATCAGGGTTAGGGTTTGGGCTGTAGCGGAAGGTTGGAGTTAGGATGCAGGGCATGGATGGTTAGACTTAAGGAAGGGTTAAGAGTAGGGTTAATAAAGTACCTTTAGCTTTTTCACAATAGAAGCATTCGGAACTGGAGGCTTTTAAACAGCCGTACGATGGTCGTTAGAAAAAAGACTATCGTACCGGCAAACCACATCCTTAAAATTCACATTTTATTTGTTACGGCAACACCAATGACCAGGGCGCGAAGTCTGTCCAGGAGCCTGGTTTTTCGCTAGAGCCCCTGATGGTGGAGATAGTCTGGGCTGCAGACTCCTAGAGGTCGCGGCCCCCGGTAGCAATGTGCTGATACTGGCTGGTGGACAACAGCTGTGATCAACTACTGCGGATGAGGAGAGAAGGTAAGTAAAAACACAGGTAGGAGACAGACGGTAGAACACTACCCACGGAGGAGGAATGGCAGGAGCCAGGCGTCTCTCAGAAGGCGGGGAAATACTGCAGACAAACAAGACGGACCTAGCGAGACAAGGGCAGTTACACAGGCAGACACTCACAGATTTGCACACAAAGGGTAATCACAAAGGTAAATCCAGGCAGGGTAAAAGGAGCAAGGAAACACTAGGACTGGAAAGGTATATATGGGGCACTCAGTAATCAAAGAAACAGCAGTCGAGAGAGAGAGAAACAAAGAGCGGGCACAGGCAGTAAACTGGAGCTATAACCGGCACCTGGCTGGGCTTATAAAGAGGCTGCTGTGCCCTAATTGGCCAGCAGCCTTCCTGCACTATGTATTGGCCGTTGCCTGGCAATGGCTGTAAACAGGAGAGCATGCGTCCGTCCTTCGGGCGGACAGCGCTCTCCTCATGGCTAATTTGCATGCCGTCACATGGGAGTGACGGCATGCCTGAGGAGTAGGACGCTGGGGACGGAAGATGGCGCCGGCAAGCTGGGGACCTGGCGGTGAGTGATTTACACACCGTTCTGTAGCGTGTAACATTATTACTGTAATATTTTGAGATGTTGCTTCTAGTTAGTAGATAAGGATTTCTATAACTGAAATTTATTTGGAAACCCTTCCAACCAATACTATATCACATGGCGTCTGTCTCAAACAGTTTTCTAATTAAGATCAGGGTTGCCGACTTTTAAAAGCTTCCCTCCAGGAGATCCAGGCAGGGGGCTGGGCTTAACAGTGTGATTTATGCAAATCGCATAATTAAGCCCCGCCCTTGACTGTCATTTACCCTTTTGGGGTTTCATCGGGATGCAATTTGCGTCATCAAGTCCCTCCCTGTCCTTAGCATCACTAATAAACTAGTGTTGCCAAGCAGGAGGACAGGACTTGAGGCCGTGGTTTCATGGAAACCACGAGCCTCAAGTCCCTTAGCGGGAAATTTGCCGGCTCTCCCGGGATACTGGGAGAACTGCCCGAATTTCAGGAGTCTCCAAGACATTCCGGGAGAGTCCGGGAGAGTTGGCATCTATGATTAAGATTCATCAGTACAGGACACATTTTTCTTGAGCTGAATTTCAGGAGTAGTGAAGACAGACCTTATGGGACAATGAAAAAGATCTACAAAGCTACCTCAATAACCTACTTTCTCAAAAAAAAAATAATGTATTCTTTTTGGAGTATACACACAAAAGAGAATTCCCTGAGAGGCACTCCTTAAAGCATGGGTGGCCAAGCTTGGGCCTCATGAGCTACTAATGGTCCATGTCTTCCAGGTCTCCTTGTTGGAGCACAGGTGTGTTCATTACTGACTGATTCTCAAAAATCTACAGGTGGTAGTGATTATCTCAGCTCTGACTATCTGAGGAGACCTGGAAAACATGGACCGTTAGTAGCTCATGAGGCTCTAGCTTGGCCACCCCTGCCTTAAAGCTTTCAAAATAGCTTCTGCAGAACAACACCCCCTCTCAGCTGCTGCTCCCAGACATGCTTCCAAGCAGTATACACACAAAATGGAAGTTGTTCAGATCAATTTATAGGTTAATGCAAACAAGTGTATGAAAGGCCCTGACCTGCAGCACAATGGGCCAGATGCAGAGCTACGTTCCCATTACGTTTCACGTATCGCGTAGCATATTTACACTAGCATATTTTCTATACACTCCCCTAGGCACTCCCCTCGCATGTATGTACTTTGGCCCTTTTTACGCTTGCCAAATCCTACCCTAACTTTTCAAAGCGTAACTACTGACGTACGTAAAGCCTTCACGTGCGTAGGTGTCTAAGCACGCTCATACTGTATGATTTAAATGCCTCACCCCGCCTCCGAAGCGTAATTACTGGTGTCATATGGCTGGCACGCCCCTTCATTCATAGGTGCCTCCATCAGGAGCTCAATTTCCTTTACCATTACCTCTCTTGCCCCTCCATCTCCACCCTCTCATCTCCTCCTCAGCTACCCACCTATGTCTACCTTCATCCCCACCTCAGCTAAAGAAGTTCACTCCCTTCTTTTGTCACCCCCCCCCCCCCCCCCCCCCCCCCCCCCCCCCCCCCCCCCCNCCCCCCCCCCCCCGTCAACATGCCCACTTGATCCCATCTCCTCCAATTTTCTTTGGTCTCTCCACCTGTTCTCCTCTTACCCACCTTTCAACTTATCACTGTCCTCTGGCTTCTTCCCCTCCCCCTTTAAACATGCTCTTGTCTTCCCGATCCTTAAAAAACCTAACCTTGACCCCACCTCATTCTCCAACCCATCTCCCTTCTCCGTTTCACTTTCAAGCTACTTTGAACGGCTTGTTTACAACTGTGTAATCAGCTACCTTACTGACAACTCCATCCTGGACACCCTCCACTCCACTCCACTGAAACTGCCCTAACTAAGATCTCACATGATCTTTTCTCTGCCAAATCTAAGAGCCACATTTCTCTTCTCATTCTCCGGGATCTATCGGCAGCCTTTGACACTGTTTATCACCCTCTCCTGCTCCACTTTCTTCACTCTCTCTGCCTCACTAGCACTGTCAACTCTTGGCTCTCCTCCTATCTCTTAGACCGCTCTTTTTCAATCTCAATCCCCAGTTCCTCCTCCCCTACCACACCTTTTCCCATTGGTTTTCCCCAGGGCTCAGTTCTTGGTCCCCTTCTCTTCACCTCTATGCCGATGACACTCAAATTTATCTTTCCTACCCCAACCTCTACCCCTCTCTCCTGTCCAAAATATCAGAAAGCCTCCCAGCCATTTCCTCATGGATGTCCCAAGCTTTCTCAAGCTTAACATGGACAAAACTGGTATTGTAGTCTTCCCTCCTTAATGTATCCCCTCTACCCTTACTATCTCTATTGCGACTCCACCATCTCCTCCTTCTCTCAAGCCCGCTGCCTGATTGTCATCCTTGACTCCTCACTTTCCTTTACACCCCACATCCATGCCCTCTCACTGTTTTGCTGCTTTTTCCTCCGCAACATAGCTTGCATCAGACCCTTCTTAATCACAGATGCCACTAAAATGTTTGTTCACTCTCTCATTATCTCCCGTCTCGAGTACTGCAACATTCTCCTCTCTGGCATCTCTCTGGTCCGTCTCGCTCCCCTACAATCCACACCCCCTCCCAACCTCTTCAGTCTGCTGGTGACCACTGCCTTTACTCCAAACTGATAAATACCTCTCACTCCCGCATCCAAGACTTCTCCCGGGCTGCCCCTCTGCACTGAAAAAACCTATTACAACCTATCAGGCATGCTCCCTCAAAACCCACTACTTCAGGCTAGCCTACCTTTCCTCTACTTAAGCTTACCTACCCTTCCCATCGTCATCCTTGTATCTCCTGTTCACCTCTTCCCACTTAGCATGTTAGCTCTTATGAGCAGGGCCCTCTTCCCTCCTAGCTTCACCCCTCTACATTGTCCTAATTAATTTCCACCCTTTTCTCTCTACTGTCTATCTCTCTCCTTATTCATCTGCTCCTACACACATAACCTACATCATTATTTTTCATACATGTTCTGCTATTTTTGTTCTGTATTTTATTGTTGCATTGTACTTGTTTTGTATTCCTTATTTATTTGAACTTGTACCCTGTCTTTTAATTGAAAATTGTGTAACTATTGTCTTTGTATGGTGCTGTGTATACCGTGTGGCGCCTTCTAAATAAACCTTAATAATAACATTAGATGTTCCAAAAAACACAGGTGTTTCATAACAAGGTTGGTGTAGAGGGGAGACAGGTATATAAAGTGCCAATTCTCTACAATTGTGTGTATTGTGCTTTCCCTTCTCCTGCACAGAATCTTAACGGTTGCAAAAAAAAAAAATCTGACATTTGCCAACTATAGATAATGCTTGAAAACACAATAGGCAACATTTCCAACCCAGGTGTTAATGCATCACAGCTTTCTTACTTGCCAAGATCATCAAAAATACCAATTACAACAACTGCTGGTAGGAGTTGTAGGTACACAACCCCACACAGCTTCGCTAAATTTATTAATTTCACTAGTTTTGCAGCCAAACCATCAGCCATCTCTCACATCCATTTGCACAATCTTTTGCAGTATGTCCTTCTCACTTTGAAAGGAACTTCTCTGGAGGCTTTAAGACAACAAACTCAAAAGTGATGCAACAAATCACCCTACAGTAACTAAGGGGACATTTTTTTTCGTCTCTCTCCATGAGATGGGATCTTTTTCTTGTGCACTCTGCCATGATTTTCCAAACAGGAATTTCCTTCCACACATGAGTGTGCTGCACAGTTTCCAGTCAGTTACCCATCCCTCTGTCATTAGAGCTTCTAATACCTCTGGAGACAGATTTACTAAGCCTGGGGAAAGAAAAAGTACAGATGTTGCCCATAGCAACCAATCAGATTCGAGCTGACATTTTCTAGTATGTAATAGCAAAGTGAGAGCTAGAATCTGATTGTTGCTATGGGCAACATCTCTACTTTTCCTTTCCTGCAGCTTAGTAATATTGGCCCCTGGACTTATTTACAGTTGGAAAGCAACATGGGAGAAGTTTTTTCCTATTACATACTAGAGAATGTCAGCTAGAATCTGATTGGTTGCTATGGTCAACATCTCCACTTTTCCAAACCCGCAGTTTAGTAAATCTTGCCTTTAGTAATCCCTTATGCTTTGCAAATGTTAAGGGTCCAAAAGTTTGATTTGTTTCCAATATTATACTGAAATAGTCCTGCACTGCATATATATATATATATATATATATATATATATATATATATAACTCAACATCTCTTCCAAACCCGCAGTTTAGTAAATCTTGCCTTTAGTAATCCCTTATGCTTTGCAAATGTTAAGGGTCCAAAAGTTTGATTTGATTTG
>WWET01000516.1:412695-427230 GCA_011038615.1 Limnodynastes dumerilii
CATTCGGTACAAAATACTCTGCTCTTGCTCTTCCTTCCTAATCTCTGATTGCAGTCACCTGTGTTATACTAGTTATTTGAATAGAAAGGTGTGTAACACAGGTGACTGCTATCAGAGATTAGGAAAGAAGAGCAAGAGCAGAGTATTTTGTACCGAATGGAGGGGGTCACGTTGGAGGGTATGCATTGGTGCACACATAATTGGTTTAATTTCAATAGAATAAACTGGTAGATCATATGAATGCCGTAGATAGTGCTATGGTTGTTATTGTACCCAAGATCCAAGCACTCTAAAGTAAGAATGCTTAACGTTGTGCCAGGTGCTTTACTGTCTAGTGGATAAGTGGACAAACTATATCATACAGAGGTTTTTTTTCTTTGCTGTTGTGACATTCTGGAAGCATAAATTACAGTAAATAAATGGCAATGACAACATTTTTATAATAAATTGCATGTTAATTAATGTGTGTATATTACTGTAATCTTTCAACAGTGTGGTGTCATGAATGAAATTACCAAAATATTTTAATTTATCATTTTTTTCATCAATGTTTTTGATTAATACTAATATTAGAATCAAATAAATACAAAGTTTCCATGGTACCATTTTAATTACAGTTATATATATATTGCTAATCTTTAGATTTCATTTATTTACAGTAAGTCATCAGAACATTTTGGATGCATATGAACATTATAGATCTAGTCGGATTACACATGAAATTACCCCTATGGAATGGACCGGTGAAGCAGTTAGAAGAAGTTACCTGATATCTTTTTCTGGCACATTACGGAAAATGTTTATTATTGTTGTAAGCAGTAACAAATATTCATTTTTAAGAAATAAGACTATTATATGATTGCGGTACACACAAGTACACATTTGGTAAAGATACAATGGAGTCTGAGCACATGGCTGATGTACACACACACAGGATATATCATGTATAGAAGAAAGAAGACAAAATGGGACACTATACCACATTGGTAAGGCAATGTGCACTGTACATACTGTCCAATCATCATACCTGGCTGCTGTATTGGGTAATTATACAATTCATTGGACAGTGTTTATAGTGTATTAGAAAGTAGGAGATGCAATGACCAATTTCTGCAGAACTGTATTTATAGTACCAAGTGCATCTTTATAGGAAAAATCCTATTCAACAAAACCAGTTGCAATAATAATAATAATAATAAACATAAAAACACAGTGGACCCTGTCGCAAGTGTTGCATAGAGAATTGTCGTGTGCTCTTTTGACATTCCAGTAGTCCAGAGTAGAACATCTATGAGTAGTACTTGTATTGCTCAGTGTTTAATAGCGTGGTGTGCACTTCTGTGTTCATGGCTTGGATTTAATAATCAAACATGACATTTCACTAAATCTTACACTTGTAATTTACACCGTAAAACTGTGCATAAAACAGATTGAAAACTCCTGTCTGTATTCATATGCCAGGCAAATATATTCTTTGAATGATTTGTTGAGACAATTTAAAATATGACTGCTAATAAGTTGCTAACAAAATAAAATTCACTACAGACAGATCTGTTCATTTTTTTTTTTTAAAGTGAAGTTTAAATGAAAAAATATGACTGAGAATCTTTATATGCAGACTTAGCTTTTGTTGAATAGGCTTTGAAAAATAAATTATTATAGCAATATACAAACATAATAATATATTGGAGCATACAGCAGAAGGTGGTTTATGGGTAAGGTTGTGATAAAGGGCCAGATCGAATTATCCATTTTCTTACAGTTTCCATGTATTTTTATCGGATTGTGACCGCTTCTCCTGCTATCCAATCAGGATGCATTCTGTCCCCATCAACAGTTAAAAGGAATGACACATTTGACAGTTTCCAAGACTTGTTGGGTAGCTTGCAAGTGGGTGTTTCCTCTTAGTCAGTGTACAGGAAAGATGCATGATCCAGACTTCTGTACTTGTGGGATAAAAAAAAGTGAAGGTATGTCCTAGCTGTGAGAAGTCATTGTTGATTTAATCACTTGTGCCGACTCCTGGATTGTGCAACCCACCCATTGTAGATCCTTCTAAATCTTTTACTCAGGTATCCAGTTGTTGGGCGTTGAGTTCTGAAGAAATTGGGCCTGATTCAGACTTAAGAAGGTGCTTAAAATAAGAGAGGAAAGTCACTCCTGGGCTAAACCATTTTGATTGTAGGGGAGTCATATTTCATCTGTTGCAAACAGTATTAGAGTTGAGAGGTGGCGTTTCTCAGTCCAAGTCTAAATAACAGTGTGACAGTAAAGCTGGTCAGTATCTGTGTGCAGTAAGCAATTCAAAGATATATCCTTGCATGCAAAGATTACAATTTACTTAACTCCCCCTGAAATCTGCATGGTTTAGGGCAGGCGTGACTTTCCTCTCTTATTTTAGGCACCTTCTTAAGTCTGAACCTATTATACCCACCTTGGTCTCTCCATGTAAAACATTTAGAGCATAATAATACTCTGAGGGAACAATAAAAAAAAAGTGTTATGCTCCTGCGCTTTAAAGCGGGCTTCTGTGCAGCTGAGGATATTCTTAGGAGGTGTCTCCCCTTACCTCCTTAATAACAAGACCACACCTTACCGGGCTTTGTAAATATGGTATTCAAATAAATATAAATATAACATTGCCCTGACCTAAAGCCCTATTTCTTCATAGTTCCTGGAAACATTAATTCTAATTAATAGTCAACATCAACAATTTAAACCACCCATTAATTCAAAACATATATTCACTCTGGACTATTATTTTCATGATGGGACAATATTGCAGAAATGTAATATATAATTTGAACTCAAATATCAGATCAAGTTAATTATATACAACAACCTTGGAGATATTCAATCAACATTGAAGCATCCTTTTAATGTCCAAAAATAAAAAAGGAACCAATTTTAATCGCATCAATCATTTGAGAACGGCGGCTATATCTTCAATACAGCGCTCCAATGTATATTAAGATACCTTCTATTCTTAGTAATCGGTCCACCAGATCCAAGTGTCTCTACCTTGTCCCTTCAAAAGGCATCAAAAAAGGAAATTTGTATAGTTTTCTCTCTTTTATTTCCCAATTCCCAGTAATGGAACGGTAAGTATGGTAAGTATGTAAAGACAAAAGAGGAGATAGATCTCGTGTAATACGTTCTACTAAAAGATAATATATTACTGGTCAAATCCACTCACATTTTTTTTTTCAGGCATATAATTATGTTGAAATATGACCGCACATCTACTACCATCTCCATTTTTTACTATTTACATTCAGAATGACGCCGACTTATTAATGATCCGTCCAACCTTTTATGTTCGCACGCATTTTTTTGTCGTACGGAATTTACTTACGCATCATTCCAATTACGCTTCGTAATGCCATGGTCTGCACATGCACACTAAATAGAAATCACCCCACTTACGCATATTGCGTGCGTAAATGACCAGACGTTCTACATTCTGAATACGGTGCCTTATCCTCTCCTGTCTCGCTGTCTCCCTCCCGATGTTGGGTTACACGATGCAGTAGAATTGCAACATAAGGAAAAGGAAGGAAAGGAAAGGGCCCCTCGTGTGGTCTTACTACAAACACAATAATAAATAATTTCCCAAGTGTGCACTCACATTTTCACCTCGTATAATAAACATATAAGAGGTATGAGCTGTGTTTCTTCTGGTGTTCCTCCTGTTTCAAGGATCTATGAAGATATAGGGCTATAGGTGAGCACATTGGTATATTCATCATTGTTTATATACAATACTCTGAGGAAGCCCACCTATAACGCTCCTTCTTCACTTCCAGTCACAACTAACTTTTAGACATAGAGGGCCGTATCCACAGATCCGTTTTTGCGCTGAGTTCCGTGCGTATTTTTCGGATCAGATTACTGCGCATGCGTAGTAACTTTACGTTATTTACGTTGAATTTACGCACAGAAGTCCATTAGGCACGTACTTGTGAATCGCACTTGGGGACATACGTACGGAGGGGCGTGGTTGCAATCCGTATGGACAAAGATACGTGAAAGTGGGTGGGGAAAAGCATTTAAATGACCATTTGAGGCCGCGGTTAGTTACATGCGCACGTATGTAAGTATTATACGCGAGTAAATGCACACGTAGAGATAAGTGCCTTATGGAGGCGTAAGTCACCGAAAACTCGTGAGAGGAGTGTCATGGGTGTTCCCTTTAACGTACGTGCGTATAATTGTGTACCTTTAACTAACGGATCTGTGAATAAGGCCCAGTAAGGCAAAATATAGTTGTTCTTTACTAGGTAGAGGCTACAAGGTTTTGTTTTGCTGAGCAATATTATACAAATTGGGGGTGGCAAAATGTAATTTCCAGAAATGTTCCTTTTATTGTTAAAGGCAATGAGGAGTTTGGTTCATCAGTATAAACCACACATTTTCCAAGTAGCAAAACCCACACATGTAGACCTTGGACCGGTTCTATACTTACAACATGGGGGTTATTTTAATGTTAGTTTGATGACAGTTAAGAACTTTATTCATATCACGGAGAGATGCAAACAATAACAAAATGCTTATTAATTTCTTTGAACTTAACTTATTCAAAAAGGTGGGATGTATTTGCTGTTTTAATTAGCTACTTTTCAACACTGATACATTAGCTGAACTGCAGCTGTATCAGTTCTGAAATAGCAATGAATATTATGAATTGGTACTATAGCGAATGGCCCTATTTAGACAAAGTACCCATTTCCAAAAGCAAATTGTGGACCCCTTAACTACAAGCTGTGTACAGGCTGTGGTGGGCTATGGTTAGCTAATAGAAGGGGAAAGTTAGGGTTAGGCTATGGGAGATGGAGGGTTAAGCATAGGCTGACAGAAGGGTAAGGTTAAGGTTAGACTGTGGGAGATGGAAGGTTAAGCATAGGCTGATAAAAGGAGAGCATTAAGGTTAGGCTGTGGGAGATGGAGGGTTAAGCATAGGCTGATAGAATGGAAGGGTTAGGGTTATGCGGCGGGACATGGCAGGTTAAGGTTAGGCTGATAGAAAGTCAGGGTTAGCGAAAAATACTACCCGTCTACCTTATTTATAATACCAGAGCTGCTAATCAGGATATTTGCAGACATAGCCCTGTCCGCTAGGGACTTAAAGGCAATGAAATTTCAGTTTTATTCCAAAATTACCACCCTTGTACAGATCACAATCAGTGTCTGTAGGGATTCTCCCTGTTGAATAAAGACCATGTTTTCCTAAATATATATAGATAAAAAACAAATATATTACAGTGTTGAATACTTAAACAACATTTTTGTGACAATGAACCATCAGTTTGCCTAAAGGCAATAGCTGGATAGACTGGTTAGCCCTATGCAGTAGCTCATGGAGACTAATATTTGTGACTTCCTGTGCAGTGGTAAACAAGCATTACTGATGGACACTGGACAACTACTTGCTGCATATGGGGGAAGGTTGATAGCTAATTAACAACAGCTTCACTAAAGGAGGAAAAATGCTTTATCTAGTGTATCTTGTATGATTAGTATGTAAATTGCTATTATACAGTACATACAATTGTGGCTGCTTGCACTAATTGGTGTTATTTGACTCTATAACAGAAATGTAGCACTGATGCACTATGTGTATCACATACAGTGAGGTCAGCGTGAGGCAAGTATTAGCTTATTTAGAACTGCAAAAACTTATTTTGCAAAGCCGTCTGCCAGACTTTCATGTGAGGCAACATTTGATCGAAATATGGAAAATGGCCTGAACTTTAAATGACAAACAGATGAGAAAGGTCCCGTGAAAGTCAAAGCCTTTTGAAGCTCATGTGTTTTCGCATAGAATATAAATGAGGTTTTTAATTGAGATTGACTTGAGCTCATGGTAACATTTTGGTTGATCTCAATTAGCAGGGTTACAACAAACAGTGAAGGATGGAATCTGATCATGGCTCACGGTAATGTGATCTTGCTCTAGGAGTTCCTGCCGTTGTAAATCTTTCCACCGTTTTTCAGAGATTTTCATCTCCAAGTACTCATCAATAAAATAGAAAATCATTTTTATCATGTTTTTTTTAGGAAGAATAAAATTCCAATTTTCTATTAGAATTAGTTTACAATAGAAAGAAACTTGATGGATGTTTTATAGCTTAATATCTATATATGTACAAATATGTATATATATTTATCTATGTATATACACTAATGAATTGTCTTTGTTTATGGTAAATACTCCAAACAAACCAAATTGAGCAGCTTCCATTCTGGTTTTATTCTGTTTGTGGGCATGTCTGGGATCAGTTGCTGACAGGGAGAGCTGATCCACAGCAGCCATTTTGGAGACCTTAAGGGGTGTCTTCTAGGTAAGTTGGCTCTCAATTTATAAACATATATATGGGACCCAATACTGGGACTCTCATTGTTAGAGTTAGGACCACCATATACAGAAAGGCCTTGACGGTGGCTGGTGGCTTATCTCATATTTGTACAAATATGCGTAACGAACATTTCTGTGTTTTATTTTACAGATAGAACAGTATAGTTTGTTACTGGTTTATGGCAGTGTGCTGAGGCAATTTTTCCCTTTGTTTCTGTGGCTAGCAGGTTAACCCCCTGCCTTTCATGCACCTGTTTAACATTTACTTAATAAATTGATTGAGCAGCTTCCATTCTGGTGTTAAATACTCCAAACAACCTGAAATAAATCATTGGAATTGATTGCAGAAATAATGGAAACAGGGCTTGCTTTCATTGTCCTTTTTGCGCCTTTAATATATATACATCCACACCCTGATTTTGTGTATATATATCTGTGCGTGTGATTAGACAATTTTATGCAAATCTCAGCCTGAAGCCCCACCCCTGCCTAACAAAGCTACTTTTCATACTGTTACTAGGGATAGGGTGGGCTTTATGATGCAAATTACATCTTCAAGCCCTTCCCATGCTTAGTAACGCTACAGTCACAGTATTGTGAACAGAAAAAATGTATACATTTAATGAAGCATTAAATCATTTGTGAACCTGATGATAAAAGTTATAAAACAATATATATTACCAAAAATTCCCATAAATATTACAAGTAAAAATTCACTATAATATTTCAGAATTTTTAAAAGCCTTTTTTATTTGCTTTACTACCAGCCTGACATATCTCTCACCTGTTTTAGCTTAGACAGGACAGTCCGTTATATTCACAAGACTAGCAGAGCAGATAGCAGAGTCTTAGGCAAGCCCCCAGCGGTGTGACCAATCATGACACAGCAATACTCCCTAATAGTAGAGCCTCCACCATCATCATTCAAATCATACTGCCATGCTGAGTTCTGTGTAGTCACCTGACCTCTGTGCCAACTTCTTGGCTTTGTTTACCTTTTTTGTCATTATGGCTCGTATTCAGAGTACCGGACGTATAACATATATGTCCAGTGTTTAGCGATTTTTACTACTGCGCATGCGTAGTCATTTTTTAACGTAATCTACGTATCTTTTTCGTACGTAGATTGCGTAAATGCGATCTGAAAGATATATGTTATACATCCGGTACTCTGAATACCGGCCTATATGAATTATTCAGATGCTGCACAGCTAATTAAGGTGACACTACTCACCAATCATGAAGTAGGAGTAGTACCCACTCAATAGCATTTATATAATCAGCATTATATTATATACTTAGGTTTATAGAATAGAGCAGGAAGAGATTTCACATAGCTTATAATAATAAAAAAAAATAAGCAAAATAATATTAACAAGCAAAAAAAGGTGACTAAAATTTTCCAGCCGGCCCAGTGTGTAAACTTTATACCATTAAACCAATTAAACCAAGGAGATTATTCATGGGGTAGCCTCTTTCCACCCTGGAAACCACTATAAAACATCTGTCTGGGATTCCAAAAACCTAAAAAAACCCCCCCACAATTTTCACATCAGCTTTAACAGAATAAAAGAGGCTCCAAAACCCTTGTAAATAAATATATCTGATGTTTTTATATATCTGTTTATGATTGCTTTAAACTGATATCTGACCTGTATATGCCCCTTGCTTATTGATCTGGAAAATACATTTTTCTACAAATTATGCTGGATTGCAAAATAAATAAATACATCACACAATAGAAGGCGAGCCAATAAAATGAATCAATCAGGAACTGTAACAAATTTGGTGCACGATTCATACATCTCTTACATCATATTTCTTTAGGAGACAAAATTGCAAGTTTAATTGTTTCCATGTTCACTTCATCCAATGTTCTGTACAAATTAGAAATTCTGCTGTTAACCATTGCACAGAAAATCTCTTTTGTTCTATAGACATATGCACAGCATGTGTATAGTAATGTTTAAGCAAAAATGCATTGAATCTCAAACCTATATATTTAGTGTATGGAAATAAATGATGCATTTTTGTCATTTTTCTAGTACTGGTAAAAGGTCATGTATTTTTATATTCCCCCTCTGTAAATGAGGCCCTTTATATGTCACATTATGCATTCTTACATGATTATAAGTTATACATATAAAGTTATATTTAATTTCTCTCCCCAGGACCCAAGTTACAATATGATCTGGATCTGGATCAATAGCATCTGCCCGCACCTAACTCAATCTTAAGTGTGAATCAGGTCCTATATCATTAACTTGTAAGACCCTTATAGACATGACCATTCATTAAATGCAATGTCAGCCTTTTTAACACTAGTGAAATCACTGCTTAACCAAAAGGGGCCTAGGCTCTGGGCACCCACAATGTTGCACAGGGCCCCATGGGCTCTTATTCTAATGCATGTGCTTAGGCTGTTCCTATTACTTCCACACCTACTTGCAATTAAAATAATTGGTTGGGTCCCCATATATGAAGGTGCCTTACAGGTCTTGAATTCCCTCTCCACATCTGGTGGGAATGCCTTACAATCACACCTTTCTTGGACCAGGTATTGGCAGTATCTCAATTAGTTCTCTCAGAAGACATTGCTACTATCCAACATTCTGGCTCCTAAACTTTATACATGGACGAGTTTCTCAATACAAAAAGTAATGAATGTGAAAGCCTTTATTCCTTCCCCCATTTATTCAATACCGGTGGAGCAAACTTGACCACGTTATGACTATGGAAGACATGGCTTCAGCTGGACAGGCATTGTACAATAACTGTAAGAACAATGGGGTAGATCCAGAACTACGTTTGCCGTACGTTTATTCGCGTAGCGTATTTTTGTGTGCGAAAATTCTTTACACTCCCCTCGGCACACCCCTTGAATGTACATATTTTGTCAAGATACGCTTTTCAAACCCTACCTTAACTTTTGCCAATGTAACCGCAGTGATCCGCACACGTACGTATGGGCAACACGTATTTACGCAGCTAAGCACGCCCATACTGTACTCTTTAAATACAAACCCCCGCCTACTTAACGTATTTCAAACGTATTTTGGAGTAACGTAAAATTGGCACGCCCACACGTAAGTATTTACGTGACACATACGTGAATGGCCCATACGTTCACAATTACGCTACGCTATTGAGCGTATTTTCTATGGTGCACATGCGCAGTACTTACAAATAGGCGATTTTACGTCTCCGCCAAGCGTAAATTCGCTCAGAAGCGTTGTTCTGGATCAGGCCCAATGTGCTTTTGTTGGATTGCATTTAAAATCCTGCTCAATATACAGTAAGTCGTTTCTCTAGCTGAAAACAATGAGATGACACACTCTAAAATTCCTCACTCCCTGGTTTATGCCTCCCTATGTACTCCAGGTAGGAGACTTCTCTAGGAGCTTATCCTAATGAGAAGTGCCAGGGAAATAGTTAGCTGCAATTCTTCCTCATATACTTGCTTGGCCATGCAGCTACTAATGGTTTTGTATAATGCAGACCCTCCAACATGACCCATTCCATTAGGCACAATTTAATCCGCTCCTGAGCTTCCAACTGTCACTTACCTGGTTTAAATGAATTGACTGATATTTAAAAAAAACTCTACTTTGCCTTTGAAAATGAGGAACGGAGTATTTTATACCTAATGGAAGAGGTCATGTTGGAGGATATGGATAATGCTTCCTCATTTGTATGGTCTATATGTGAACCCCACTTTATATTTCTACTTCTTCCTCTCCCCTCATAACAATCTATTGCAATGACTGAGACTTGTTCTACTGTAAGTGTATGTTCTGTTCTTCCCCGTTTTACCCTGTCTAATCCAATAAAACTGTTAAAAAATAATAATAATAATAATGTTTTTAGGAAGTCATTTTAGCATTATGTTTGAATGAATGCAATTTTTTCATTAACCTACATTTATTGTGTTCTTCAGCTGATCTCCTAAATTTGTGCAAACCATTTAAAAGGGCCTAAATGGAAACGTTTAGCCTGTGGTGAAACGCAGACCAGAAACCTATTACATAAATATAAAGGGAAGGGAATGGAGGTGCCCAACTGACATGACTGAAGGCTTACTAATATATGGGTGGCACTGGAGCAAATGCCCATTGACCATTAAGTGGTCAATTCATTACATGGAACAGTTATTTCTCCATGCACTATAATAAAAATATAGTATTACATGTAAATTGCTATGATCAAGCTTAGTCATTTTTACATACAATTAATAATGTCCAGTATTCATATTACAGATAACAGAAATGAAAACCAATATGAATATAAAATAGAAATAATTTATGACTAAATTACAATGATGTATATAAAATTATATATTGTAGCGCTGACAAAATAAACTTTGTTACTTATGATTTTAAACACAGTGGGGCTGATCCAGACCTACGGCCGACGCACGAGTTACGGGGGACGTATGCGTAAGAACGACATTTCTGCCGTTCTGCGCATGTGCCGGGCAGATGTTGCCCGGCGTAGTTAGGGAAACCCGATGCTTATGACCTTCAGGGGAAGGTCAGTAAGTGAGGGAGGGAGGGAGGTCGGGTTAGGACAGTTACTACCCTGTGGCCGGCTGAAGTTAAGGTAGCCTTCAGCCGCCGTAACAGTGGGTAATTACGCTGGCCACAGGGGGAGTGTCGGGGGAGTGCTCCAGAGCTATGCTGGCCGTATTTATGGCCAGCGGGCCAGCATAGCTCTGGATCAGGCTCAGTTTTCCATGACATAAAAAATTCATTTAAAGTAGCCAGATTTGCATGAGGTGCGTATTAAATCCATCTGAAAATAGGCCCCCACACACTGCAGTGCATAAGGATGAATGTCAGGAACTGACATCCTCCTCCAAAGCATAATATATAGTGCAGATAATTTTCAGAACCAGGCCCACATGGCCCTCAGTCCGGTCCTGCATAAGTCCTCTTCCGAGCCTAAGTCTGAATCAGGGCCAAGGATATTGTTTATCAACATCTCTCATTATTGAACATCTCTCATTTTTCCTATATCTTAGAGTATAATGGGGACATTGGGCCAGATGCAGAGCTACGTCCGCTAGCGTATTTACGCTAGCCGCAGACGTAAAAAGCAAGTAGGTACTGCGTATGCAACGTACATTCCATCTAGTATCAAGAGCATAACTACGAACAAAGGGGCGTGCCAACCATACGACACCCGTAATTATGCTTTGGAGGCGGGGTGAGGCATTTAAATCGTACAGTATGGGTGTGCTTAGGCTCATAAGTACGTGCAGCCATTATGGCCGACAGGAGTTACGTTTTGTAAATACGCTATGCATGAAACATAAAGGGAACGTAGATCTGAATCTGGGCCATTGTTATATAGTGGTCTATTTAGAAAAGAGAGAACAGAAACATGATCCACCGTCCTCATCATATCAAATTATCGTTTTCAAGTGAAACCGATAATTTCATTATTTCATTGGTCTGTAATAAAAAAAAGGTATTTTTGCCCATTCCTGTAGTAAAAAGCCATACAATTTATATGTAATGTCTCATTACAAAGTTAATGCACTGTAGTGAACTTTGTATTCATTTTACAGTGTTATCCGCAGTATCATTTATCTTAGCATTTAAACTAGGGATAAATGTGAACATTGCAGTTGGCATTCTGCATTGTTTTAGATTAAATGGAAATAAAAATTCTAGAAGTTTTAAGTAGCCAAAATAACTTGGTGAAGACCTCCTGAATGTGTTTGATAAATGTCTCTAATACCTGATCCTAAGCTGTACAGAACTCCAATTAAGTGTTTTCACAGACCTGTTGGCACTGTCAGATCTGATTCCTTCTCTAGTTTGACTCATATGAACCTTTGACTGGACATCTTCTGATCAGCAGACAGGAACATGGAGAAATCTCACTTCTTAAATTTGTTGGCTTTTCATCCTGACCTGAAACTATGACACAGATGTCTGTGTTTTCCTTCTCCAAGGACTAACCAGCTCCTGAAAAATTAGGAGCCCTAGTAAATGTTTTAATGGTGTGAAAATCTCAGGGATTATTATGTTGCGTCATCACGTGAAAGGATTTTCCACACTAATGAACCACCTCTCATCCCACCAAATTCTGCCGGGTGCTTAAACAGAAGTCTATTAGAATGGGAGCACTTTGACGTCCTGTATCCTCTAAACTTAAAGACACAGTCCCTTTTGTACACTTGATCGCTTTATGGCTTTTACACTTAAAACCTATGTCTTAATGAGTTTAGTTTTAACTTGTCTACATCTTATATTTCTTCAATACTAAACATCTCAGGAAGGCATCTCAGTGACTACACTATGCATGATATTATGCAAATTTTCCTTCTATAGGAACCTCCATATTTTTATGTGACTGTAAAATTTAAGGGCCTCTAAAAAATTTTCCTCCATAATATTTGCTTAACTGAAGAAAGAAGGAATCAGTTGCATTTGTTTATTCTCACTCTACATACTTGCCCAGCTTTTAACTGAGTAACTAAATAATTGCTTATTGTTTTCTGTGTGGTCCATGCACAACCATAGAGGTAAACCTGCAAACTTTAATTAAAACAAGAAATGGCACCAACCCGCACTGTAGTGTCAAGGCGTTTGGAGCCTTTAAAAATGGCCTCAAATAAACAGTGACAGACAGATAGAAACATAGTATTTGACAGCAGTTAAGGAACACTTGGCCCATCTAGTCTGCCCATTCCACCCACCAACCTTCCTGTGAAGTAACCCTTTCTCAAACTTCCTCTGAACCTACCACCCTCCAGATCTTATTATACAGAAAACACTTGTCACTCACATCAGTTACTGCCCCCTGGCAAAACACTCCAAATTCCCTGCCACACACACACACACACACTAAGGGTAATTTTTTCAGCAGCCAATTAAACTGCTAGTATATTTTTGGATTGTGGGAGGAAACTGGAGCACCCAGAGGAAACCCATGCAGACCAAAGGAGAACATACAAACTCAACACAGATAAGGCTTTGTCCGGGAATCGAACTTATAACTTTAACGCTATGAGATGCTGCTCCAAATCTCCTGTCTTCTTAAAAAGGAGTAAAAAGAAAGGTGTTGGAATAAATTCCAAGGAACCTAATCAGCGCTCGGTTGAAAATACCACTATTGTCTAAGGTTCAAGACAAATGAGAAAAAGTTTATACCACTTATTCTTATAAGAGCAAACCCAGCAGCATCTCTGGGGGTGACTAGTCCCCTTTAAACAGAACAAAAGTGAAAAAAAGAGTTGCGCTATGGGATAACTCTAGAAAGAATGTTTTATTAAAATAACATAGAAAGTTTAAAATATCATGCACATAACTAAAACATATAAAAACAATATGGAGAGTATGCACAGTTTGGTATAGAGCAAATAATTATAGATTTTATTTGGACCTGTCGACAGGATTTATGGATAGTAATTAATGCTCTATAAAATAGACTCCAAATTATAACTCCAAATGCTGATGGTATCCGGTCAGTATAAGATCTAAAGTCACTCTTGTGGATTCCACTGTGTATTATTAGATATTGTTAACCCAGTAAATAAGTTGGTATGGACCTGTGAGTATTGTGATTTTCACTTGTTGTATTAAGCTGACAACCTGTGTCAGTAGTAGTTGAGATGTGACACTGTCTCTCGGCTCCTAAGGCACTGCAGCGGTAATATAGAGACTCAAGCCTGTTGGTATTGAACAGCTTATAATGTTACTCACGGTTTGGCACTCCTTCAATCTACCGGGTCTCGGCAAAATCCCAGGTATTTGGTTGTGATGTGAAAGGTGCACTTCCGGTGGACCCGTGTCAAGAGACCTGGGAATTCAACCCGGGTAAAAAGAAGGGTTATTCCCGGGTCCGACATGGGTAGGTGTACAGTGTGAAAGGTGCTACCCAGGTTTTTCAACCCGGGTGGTACCTAACGCGCTTTATTGGTGTAATTTTTTTACTAACAGTAAACAAATTACGCATTGTTTTGACGACAGGGCAGACCCGGGTCTCTGAATTTCCTGGGTCTGCCCTGCAGTGTGAAACGGGGTCAACCCGGGTGAAGGGTTATTCCCGGGTCCGACATGGGTAGGTGTACAGTGTGAAAGGTGCTACCCAGGTTTTTCAACCCGGGTGGTACCTAACGCGCTTTATTGGTGTAATTTTTTTACTAACAGTAAACAAATTACGCTACGCAT
>WWET01000516.1:435961-451687 GCA_011038615.1 Limnodynastes dumerilii
CGGTACACTTCCGTATAACTGCCCTCTCTCATGTGGAGTTCTGGATACACACGTAACACACTTAACTTCTCTGCATAGATCTGCATCTCTCTAAATGAAAGATCCATGTGAATTTAGTTAGTGTGCCTTTCCCCACCTGTCTGGGGGATTAGGCATGTGCCCCTCCCTCTCCACCCCCTGTATAGATCTCCTATCGATCGGGACTCTATTCCATACACTAAAAGATTGTAGTGTGACATATGGTGCACATATGCACAGATGTTACTTTTTAGGGGGCTTACGCTAGAGGATTGCGTAAGTCTCCTAACTTTACTAATGACCCATTGTAGCCAAACAAAATCAAAGTAAAATTTTGTGTTTTAGTTCTATATATAGTGTATTTTTTGTATTTTGGAAATTAAAATAAACTATAAATATCCTGCCATTATATGAATCACTTTCTCCCACATTCTCCTTATCTTAGTTTGAAACGAAAATCAACTCTGTCCTGACCATCATCAGAATATGATAGAAATCTGGGACTCCCTTACTGTAAATTGTAATAATGCTTCTCAGTCCGTTGTATGTCATAGACTTTTTCTGTGTTGGATGTGAGTCCTACCAATTTACAATGCAATATGCATTCATTTTAAGGTAGCAAACTCCTAGCTAATTAAGGACAAAATCAAGACTTCTGTCAATCCCCTATTCTCCATGTGGCTGGTTCATATATCTTCAATGTTTTCCATCTGTGTCTGATCTAAGTACAGAAAACTTAAAGTAAGTTTTATTTTCAAAAGCCCATGCATGCGAGGGAATAGTTAGCAGTGTATTTCCACAGATACGTAGATAAAGTTGGGATCCAATAGCTAATCTTTGGATGTGGTCATAAGTCAATCACTATGGGCCAGATGGAGACTTAAGGTCGTGTTACGTATGCAAGCGTACCTAAGTTACACACTACTAAAGATAAATTCACTCCCCTCTCACTTACATAACTTAGCCGACTATGTGTTCAGAACCCTACCTTAACTTTTCTTTGTGTACCCTTGGTTTTACATAATGCATTGTCATTCGTAAGTGCCTAACCCAGCCCATACTGTACAATCTAAATTTATCTAATTACCCTGTGTAGGGATGTCACACCCTATCATATGGAGTTATGTACAAGTTACGTACGATCAAAGCTACCATGAGTAACATCTGCCACGTGCATGCGCAGTCCGTTCCCACAGCCCGATTTACGCATGCCGCATGCGGAAATTCGCTTTCATTATTAAGTCTGGATCTCACCCCATAGGTGCATAATTTATGGATCTAGCCTATACAGGGTAATAAGTTTTTGGGCTTTTACAACTATTGAAAATGCTTTAAGTACAAAGAAGAGTAGGTAACTGTTACACCTTATGGAGGTGTAATATCCTGTCTCGCTCCTAGGGGCAATCTTGGACTTTTGTGTGCATCATGGACATTATCTTGACATGCTCCTATGTTGGACCCTCAATTAATTATCTTCCACTTGGTCAACCTCCATAAATAGGACTTCCTCTCCCTGAGTAGTTTGCTGGTCATTAGTTATTATCCCGTATTGCTGGTGCATATATGCTCTCTGATCTCCTGCCTGTTATCACCTTGTGCTTTGTAAACCAGCTGCTTTCTGTCTGTATGTATTTATGTTCATTGTATCCTTGTATTTGCATGTTTCTTGTATTCTTGCATATAACCCGCTCTATAGTTTTTGCTTCTGTTTGTATTTAATCAATCTTGTATTTTCAGTTTAGCTCTGTACCCCAACATCAAGTGTTTCCAGTTACTCCTGCTTAGCTCCTGTGATTAGTGCTCCCTCTAAATTCCTGTATGTATATGTACTCTGCAGAGATTTTAGCCTGTAGTTTATCTAGTATTGTTCCCTGTGTTGCTATTGTTACTTTTATAGTTGCACCTTGTTCAATATTCATTGTGTGCACTACACCTTTGTTCATTTAGTGGACCATCATTTATGATAGTCTTTTTTGCGCTCTAGTCCACTTCCTGTTGTTCTGTTGTTCATACACCTGCATCAGTTAAGGTCATAAGCTGATGACTTTAAGCAAGGACACCCACATTAAAATGGTTAACCAATTAGGTGAAAAAAATTGGGGCGTGCAAAGTAAGTAAAATTTGCCATACCATGCATGCCATGCTCCACTTTTCTTGCAATATGTACATAATCATATCATTACAATCAAGGTCTTTGAAAAGAAATTAAACCAGTAATAGCTACTATTACTTGTATTAGAGATTTTTTACAAAAAATCGTATTCTTGGTTCATACATCATTGTTGGCAGGCATGTTTTATCATACTGGTCCAAGAAGCATTTCCCCTTAATAGTCTAGACAATCAATCATTCTTCTTTTATCTATTTCTCCATGTGCAAAAACTATCATCTTAAATTTCATTTTATTGATGTCATATACGTTTTTCAAATTGCTGTGATAAAGGCACAAAACCTCTTTCCTTAATAGCTTTCATATGTTGTAAGGATCTTTCAGCAGTTCCACAGAACATGTACATTAACTATACAAGTAATTTCCCATTTTATTGTAATTATTTATAACATGCCGATTGGAAAAAAGTATTTTCTATATTTAGCAGACTGTATAAAAATGATTACGGTGTAAGTATTTGGTTTATAACAAGGGCAATAGTTTAACAGCAGGTGATTCTAGTCAAGTAAATATTGACATAGTTGACCATACTATAAGAGGTTGAAAAGGTAATCAGAGACGTAATGGGTGGGGTCATATGAGTTAAGTTTGTGGGTGAGGGAGCAACCCCAACATTTTTGACAGCACTAACAATGTAGGATTATTTCTAAAATGGGTCGGAGTAGCAAGAAGAAAGTTGGTTGGCAATGGTTTTAGCAGTCAGTCCATTTAGAAATTGTATAGCTTTTGCTAGATTAGCAGTTCCTCTGGCAGTTCAACATGGCATCTCTGCATCTTTTTTTTAGCTGTTACTCCCAAAATCTGAATTAGCACCACTATGAGCTGGATCCAGACTTAAGTAAGTGCTTGAAATAAGTTACTCCTGGGCTAAACCATGTTGATTGCAGGGGGAATCAAGTTAATTGTATTCTTTGCATGCAGGGATATATCTTTGTATTGCTTACTGCACACAGATACAGACCAGCGTTACTATCACACTGTTATTTAGACTTGGGATAGGAAACATCACCTCTCAACTTTAACACTGTTTGCAGCAGATGAAATATGACTCCTCTGCAATCAACATGGTTTAGCCCAGGAGTAACTCATTTCAAGGCGCTGACTTACCCAGAGCGCTGTGTTTAAGTTTGAGTTAGCACTAGGAGTCTTAGTACCTGGCTAGATAGCTTAATGGGGATGTAGTTTGCCGCTTGGATGATCCTTATTTCACAAAATGGAAGTTGCTCAGATCAGTTTATAAGTCAATGCAAGCAAGTGCATGAAAGGCCGAGGTAATCTGCTAGCCACAGAAACAAAGGAAAGGAAATGCCACATTAACACTGCCAGTAACCAGTAACAGACTATACCATCCTATCTGTAAAATAAAACGCAGAAACATCCATTACACATATTTGCAAATATATAATAAGCCACCAGCCACTGTCAAGGCCTTTCTACTTATGGTGGTTCAAACTCTAACAATGAGAATCCCAGTGTTGGGTCATATACTGTATATGTTTCAAATTGAGAGCTAACTTACCTCAGGAGGCACCCCTTAAAGCAGGGGGAACCTTTTTTTTTGCCAAGGGCTATTTGTATATTTATAAAATCATTTGAGGGCCATACAAAATTATCAACTTAAAAATTAGCCTGCTATATTTGGTCAAAAATGTAATTAATTAACCCCCCATGTGATTGCTGGAACGGCTTCTCTTTGGTGAGGTGCGTGATGTTAGTTTTCCCCCTTTTCTCTCTTCTCTCTTTTTTCTCCTCTTTGGTTTCTCTTGTGTTGACCGTGAACTGCAGCACCACTGACGTCCAATGCTTTATTAGTCTTGGTTTATTGTATTCTTATGGGGTTTTTTTTTTAACTTTTTTGTATTTTTATGGTGTTTTTTAAATTTATGTAATATTCTCTATCACCCCTTTTCTTCCCACACTTTCTCCCTTTTCTCTCAGGCTTAGATGACAAAAAAAAAAATCACAGGAGTGGTAATAAAAATATCCCTTGTTATTACCACTGCTGTGATTTTTTTGTCATTTAAGGCTGCTCGTTAATATGAATTTTTGTATTTTTTTTTTTTACTTCTATCTACTGCTGAGTGCATTGTACAGGTATTTATATGACAATATGCTGACATTTATGTTTGATACATTTGAGGAGATGTGAAATGACATTGTAATATATTACGGATTAACTATCAAGGTGTACACATTTTTTTAAATTTAATTATATAATTATTTTATTAATATTTTTAAACACTTTTTGACTCATTTAATATAATAAATGACAACATTTGTTACCAGTGCTCTTTATTTGTATCTTTATATTGTCTTTCAGGGAGATTTGACTCTCTTAGATTTTTCTGTCTACTATATCCCCTATATTTATTTATACTATATTATTTATATATACTATCTCGATTTGGTTTGATTATATACTAATTAATATAGTTAGAATATTACATTATTTGTACCAGAGTCATAAGCGCCCCTCTCTTGGGAGTTATCCACACTCCAGCCTGTATTCAGAGTACCGGACATATAACATATACGTTCAGTGTTTAGCGATTTTTACTACTGCGCATGTGTAGTAATTTTTTTACGTAATCTACATATCTTTTTCTTATGTGGATTGCGTAAATGCAGTCTGAAAGACCGCATTTACACAATCTACGTAAGAAAATGATACGTAGATCACATAAAAAAATTACTACGCATGCGCAGTAGTAAAAATCGCTAAACACCAGATGTATATGTTTTATGTCCGGTACTCTGAACACGGGCTTCCCTCTTTTCTTTTTTCCTCTGTCACTCCCCTCTCTTGTGTAGACTTTAGGTGACTTACACTACCATAATGCAGCCTTAAGTCAAACGTGCGAATCAGTAGTCCGTACGACTGCCCATCCACACGTAGGCCCAGATCCTCTGGTACGTCCGTCAGTGAGATTACGTACGGCACGTATGTAACTTCACTGTTTTGAATATTGCACAACCTTCTTATGACACCGTAAGAATGTTACGTACGCCAGTTCTTATGAGAAAGGGGCTTTCCCCCCTTTATGCATGTCGTATTTCCGCCATGAAGGTGGAGATAGACATGGTAATGAGGGGACGGGGTGGGGGAAGCCATATCACGATCAGGTATGCAGCCGTGATCGTAAAAGTTAAGGTTTACTACCGAGAGTGGGGAGTGCAGGGGGCATCCACTCCCTGCTATGAGAATGGCCGTACTGACCTCATGTGCCCGTAAGGAGCGTGTAGGTCAGGATCTGAGCCGTATTTCCTAAAACCCACCCCTTCTGTATAATTAGAATCTCCCCCCAATCATCTTGTGTGCGCATAACATCTATAGCACGCATGCTCTCTTTCCTCTAGACACCTAACTTACGCACTTACGTCTAGACGCAGATCCATGCTTAAATGGTATTCACCGCCCTTTACATTTGCATGTATATCTCCGCCAGTCGGACCTTCTAACGTACGGAACTGAGTTCTGTATGTTAAAAGGTTAGTTAGCGTAACAATTGCGCAATGTTACCTGCCAGGATACTTGCGTAAAATGATTTGCGTAAGTCCCTGATTTTGTTAATTGTGGATCTGGTCCTTTGTGTTTTGTTCATTAGTATTTTTAATAAGCAAAGTATTAAATCTTTCATGCTATTTATTTCCTTTAATTTAGCTTTAATTTGCTTTAAAAGGATAATGATGTGGAAACAGAGTAAATAAAAGAAAAAATGTGCATTACAATCCGTCATAAAAACATTTATGGTAGAGCTTCCACATGAAACAGTTGATATTTAAATATAATTCCTAGGTTCTGAATAAAAGATGAGTCATATAAACAGCATTTATTGGTTCATGAGCGTTCAGTCATTAATCTCTTCAACACAACATCTAAAGCCCATACTGAAAAGGATTTATATTTTAATAAATGGGCTCACTGAAAACTTGTAATGTAAACACAAATTGCAGATATCAGATCTGTATATGTGTTAGGTTTCAAGCCATGAACTGATGAACCTGGACAACTGACAGATTCAAGGGTGAGATAGCTTTTTTGGAGAACATTCTGTATCTGTTATATATCTATGGGTTGGAATGCTTCTTAGAAAGCTACAGAGTGTTTATTACTTATTAAAGTAATTCTTTAGAAGATTAATTCTATTAAATTGTTTGCAGTCATTCTGGAGGAAAGAGGTTTTCCTGTTAAACAAGGTCTTTTTCTTCACTTGAACTTACAAAGTTCTCCATTGAGAGTCTCAACAACTGTGGAACAAAACATTTTGGATCTGAACAGAATTATGTCTATGAATGGTGCTTTGTCTTCTCTGATGTTCTGTATTAATTACCATAGTAGGGGGATAATGTTCATCAACACCCAGACTGGCCGACTGTTCTTACTTCAAGATGACTTTTGTACTGGGGCTGTTGAAAAAGATGCTTTACACAGTGCCACTGACTGAGGGATACTATTTCTCTGCTTGTCTTGTTTCATCTCCTTTCCTGTACAATTCGATTACTTCACATACTAGATGTCTAAACATATTTCTTAGATAGTTTAGTTGCTGTCAAATGCACCTTGAAATCCATGTTCAAAGTTCAAGTGTGAAACTTGAGCTGTCCACTAACCTAACTATTCCTACAGGACATTCTACTTAACAGTTCTGTATTGCAGCCATCAGGGGTTTCTCAACCAGTGGTACTAGTACCACTGGTGGTATTTGGACCATTGTCTGGTAGTACTTAGGGCAACTGGTCAAGGTTGTAAGGAGATATGATAACAACTGGCCCAGGACATAATTTATAAAATATCTTGATATGTTTGGGGCTAAATAGTATATATACAAAATGCACCTTAACATCACTATAAAAATATGTAAACAAAAGCAACAAAACCCCTGAAAATATATATATATAGGGCATGGCTATGTGTCTACATGATATTCAAAGTGGTACTTGACATGATTTCATAGAGGGTAAATGGTACTTGACATGATTTCATAGTGGGTAAGTGGTACATGACATGATTCCATAGTGGGTAAGTGGTACTTGACATGATTCCATAGTGGGTAAGTGGTACATGACATGATTCCATAGTGGGTAAGTGGTACATGACATGATTTCATAGTGGGTAAGTGGTACATGACATGATTCCATAGTGGGTAAGTGGTACATGACATGATTCCATAGAGGGTAAATGGTACATGACATGATTCCATAGTGGGTAACTGGTACTCTCCAAAAGAATGTTGAGAACCGCTGAGCTAGAAGAATATCATTGCAAAGTACTACCAGGTATGATACTGGAAATGCAACCAGTAATTAAAGATCTTGATATACGAGGTATGTCTATAAATAACGAGACTGTGATTCCACCTAGTAAACAAAGCAGTCAGAAATGGTTATAACTGCATATGTAGTGACCTTGAACATGTGGCAGAATGAGTTCCAGAAGGTACAACAGTTACCAGCATTATTATAAGGAAGTTTTGAAAAAGCTGAGAGAGAGAGTCAGAAAGAAACAGCTGCAACTGTGGAAAAATGGTTTCCTTCTTCACCAGGACAATGCGCCTGCTCACATAGCACTTTCTGTGACCAACAATCACATTACTACATTTGAACATCCTCCATATTCGCACGATTTAGAACCTTGTGACTTTTATCTTTTCCCAAAAGTTAAATCAGTGCTTAAAGGGACACATTTTGAGTCTGTTGAAGAAAACGGCAGATATGTTGAAACAACTGACAGAAATTGATTTGCTCCATGCCTTCTACCAGTGGAAAACAAGACTACAGCGATGTATTAGTGCAAATGGGGAGTATATTGAAGGGGACAAGCATTACATTTGTAATAGCAATAAATAAAAGTGAGTTATTTAATCAGTCTTGTTATTTAATAGACATACCTCGTATTGTTTAACGATCTTACCACACACTAACTAAATTATACATGTGATCGTGTCTCATTTTCTATGTAATCACTTTTTGACCGTGGAGCCTATGAGAGAGGAAAAGAATTAGACAATATTGTGTTGTACCTCCATGATGCGAGTTCCTATCTTCATCCATCCAAGACACTTACAGTCATTGACTTAGATAAGGTTTTCAGTCTCTCTCATAGGATTCATACATGAAATGGAAATTGACTTGTATAATAAAATTCATATAAATTATATTTGAATTAAGTAAACTTGTTTTTATTTGAGGAAGGATATACCAGTCAGTGGTAAGTGCAGGGTTTGGAAAGGGGGTTATTCAAACGATTTTTTTTATTCTTTAGGTTGCCATGATGTAGTGTCAATTAACAGCATTAAATTGGCTACTGACCTACTATAAACTGCTCTCCAATGACTTCCTATCACTTTCATAAATCATGATTATTACTGGATATTCTACTGTTTGCTGCACACAGTTTTCCCATTATGAGCACCATAAAGCAAGGCATTCCTTCCAGCTCACTGATTGGGATAGTCACCCACAACTGGAATCTCTTCACCAAGGTGGTTGCGTGACAAGCCACCATTAAGCACACTGACCTGAGATCTCATGCATTCTGCTCCCGACATAGGGTTGAATCTTGTAAATGGAACTCCACTCAGCCCCCTAGCGTTTGCCTATACCAGTGCAGTTTATCCATGGCAAGGCAATAATATAGTATTTATGAACTAGTCACATACACAAATGTAGATAATGTAATTGGGTTTTCAGTTATCCAACCCACCCCTTCTATAACAATTAAACCTTGCAATTTTCCATCTCACATACTTGCTGTAGCATGACCAGGGATTAGGTATGTTAAGCATAATGCAAGATAATATTTAACATGATGATCCTAAGTCATAAAAATTACATTTCCGGTATGTACTGTTCTGGAAATAAATTGGTTTTGAGGAACACTTATAACAACTATCCCATAAATCTCAGGTGCTTCGTGATTGATAGAAATTGATGTTGGCTCACTCCAAACAACTGAAGTTTCTCTAAACTGTATTGCTTTATATTAATTATTTTAAAAACACACACTGAGAACGGACCAGAGACAGACAATATCAATACGTTTTATGCCCACATCTAGGTCAAACACCTGCCGATTCATTATTACCAATAATATATAAACCAATGCAGTTAGATAAATAAGTTGCCAGCCAAGCTTGTACCATTGTTTTTTTGTTTTACTTTTCCATGCGTTCTGTATATTTTGTTCAAATTTGTTAGGCCTTTTGTCTTTTTGTCTGATTTTTTTTCTCATTCCTGTAACATATGTTACAGAGCATAGTCATTTTATACATTACAAATAGAAGTTAATAATATAATTAGCTTAATAGTTCCAGATGTTTGTTACATCAGACACCACTGATTTCAGGAACAAAGAGTATTGCATATTGGATACGCTGTAAATAATAGAATAGATAATATTCCCGTGATAACTGAAACATTATGAATCTATTAAACTACAGCTTTTACATACAAATGACTTTATAAAAGGTTAATGTTTCATATACCTATCTGGATACAATACATGGTCAGAAAAGTCTAGAAAATAAAAGTGCACGCGATGTTTAGTATATATATATTTTTGGTATACTACATAAGATTGCATAGTATTAGTGCACAAGAACATAATAATAGCCATAATACAGTATTTCACTTGAAGGAATAAATGTAAAAAATGGAGACAGCATGGTTTTGGACAGGCGTGGTTGCATTGATTAATAGAATTTTAGTTAGCCGGATCCCTTTAAACCCATGTGCATAAAGGATAAATATGCTCAATGGAATATTTATCTAGTCTTCTTTACACCTTACCCAAATACTACAAAATTTGGACTCTGTCGTTTGCTTACACTAATTCACCTATTCCAGTTTAGTGCAAATTTGGCCTGGTTATATCACGTGTACCTATACTTCATCCATGGCAAGCCACGGGTACTCTTCACCCCCTTCCTATCCTCCTTATTTCTATTATTTATGATTCCTTTTTTCCTGTATTTCGCCCTCCCTTTATTTATTTTTTTACTCTTTTCTTTTTTCTACACATGTTCTTTTCTATTACAGGTTTGTTGTAATCTATTTTTGTATAGTTTTATGCTCTGGACTGTTTATGCTATATTGGAGGACTAGTTAGTTCCAGTAGAGTTCTACAACTGTTGAGCTGTAGTAGCTCACAAGGGCTTAGAAAATGAAAAAAGAAAGAGGCAGGTAATAGCATGATCAGGGGATCGGTTCTTTATTCCTTTCTTAAAATAAGTGAATATAACGGAGCTGTTCCACTTATATATGTGCAGTTCTGTCATTCTCAAATTACCCCAACAACCCAGGACAGGACTGCAAATTTCTTTCCTCTATATACTAACGGACAGCAGTATATATTATCTTGGTAAATGGATGTGTAAATCTTCGATATTTGTATAAGACCTAAAAATTTTCTCTTATCTGGTTGATTTGCAACCTACTCTGTATTGCCCCTTGGCCTCTCAATAAACAGAAATGCAGACAGTGGAAGTTATGTGTATTCCTGGTTCGGGCAATGTTTGCTTCATTACACTGCTGCAATAAATTCATATTAAAATAGTATTGTCGCATCTATTACAGATAGTGAAAATGCTTTGCCATTAGTAGAGCTGGTTGGATGTAAGTGGATCTATACAAATTGGCTGATAATTATATGTATGGTTAATGAAATGGTTTGATAATCTAAAGCCAACTTGAGGAGGTTTGTGTGGGAGGTTGTACCAGTGTGAAACCTAAACTCCAATCGTGAATTGAAAAACTACGTCAACCATCCAAATGAGACTTTAAAAAGCAGACTGGCGGCAATTGCCAGTTGTCTGCATTCAGCTGCCGCACAATGGTCTTACGAAATAAAAACCATTGTATCGGTGACACACTCTGGTCTGTTTTTGACAGGCTATTTAAAATTTGTCTATAGTGCAACATGGTTTTGTTAAGGTGCAAATAATGTTTTACTCCTTGCTCCTAACTTTGCATCTTCATCAATATTATAAACAGGAAATTTTAATTATGGAAAGGTAGAATATATGATTAGCATTTAACTTTAAGGATGCATTTTCATTTTTTTGAATTGCGGAAAAATCATAACCAAATTTACCAAATAACCAGATTTTTAGTTTTAACACAATCTACTTGCAGTATGATTCATTTTAAAGAAGATCATTCGGAGATTGATCTCCAATGCACTCAAAACTCAAGAAGCATAACACACAGATAAACGTTCATTCCTAATGAGTACTGAGACATTTTGAAGAATGGTTAAAGATCGAAAACATGACGCTTACATCAATACATCAATACATCATGGTCTTTTCAAATGCTGAGGTTACAAGACCATGACAAATTATAGTTCAGCCTCCATTCTTTAAACAGGAATGAAATATGGGGGTTTAGTTTCAAGAGAAGATGCATAATTAAAGTAAAATGTTAATTCCCCAAATGGGTCAGCTATTGCAGTCTCATCTCATATGGCATTTCCGAACTGTCTGATTCCATGCAGACGGAAAGAAATCTGAACAATTCAATGAAAGCAGAAAACTAGAGTATGCTTTGCTGACACTATCCAGGCATACTTAAATGCTGTCAAATAGAAAACATAATACTTGTGGATCCTTCAAGCAACAATGATTTAGTGAACATAAAGCTTTAATGCACACTCTGAGCTATTAAGCACTATTTTGCTTTAGACGTCATTTGAAAACGTTGTCAGTCCCTGCTTAGAAACTCTACTTTGCAAAATAGGGACATCCGAAAGTTAATTTTTCGGATGTCCCTATTTCGAATAATGCCCAGTTTCTATTTTCTTTATTTATTCGGAAATAATGCCGTCGCCAATATCCCGCTGCTACCGCCGGACCGAGGGAAAGGTGCGGGGAAGGGAGGGTTAGGGTCAGGATTCAGGGGAGGGAGGATTAGGGTCAGGCTGCGAGAGAGGGAGGGTTAGGGTCAGGTTGCAGGGAAGGGAGAATTAGGGTCAGGATGCGGGAGATGGTGGGTTAGGGTCAGGCTACCAGGAAGGGAGGGTTAGGGTCATGCTGCCAGGAAAGGAGGGTTACAGTAGTGAGAGGGGAGGTTTAGGATTAGAATTAAGAGTGGGGGACTTTTTTTGCTTACCTTTTGCTTGCCTCCTCGAGGCATATGCAATCGAAATCCCAGCCAGTTTGAAACAGGCTGGGAAAGAACGGTCCTATTGAAATTAAGGTTCCCCTAAGATTCTAAGTGAATATATATGTTGTATAGTGCCTTAAAGTACCCCCTTCCATTCCCATGTCTAGACAAGTAAGCTGATATAGCTAAAATATATTACTGTTTATTACAGTGGCAAAACAAGAAAATGGTGGAACAAGGTGCAAAAATATGCTGTCAAGCACTGAGGGTCTCCTGAGATGATGAACGTAAGGGAATGCTGTCTCCAGTAAGAAATTTGCATTTGGGAAAATGTTACTATTTTGAAAGTTTTAATAATAAATGGGTAAGCATGCCATTAGTCATACTTACCCATTCATTCATTCCTTCAGAAACCGCAGCCGCAGACCCGTCTCACTGTACATACCCGCACATCGGACTGGAGGTGAGTATATGGGGAATCCTAGGGTTAGGCTGCAGGGAGGGGATTCGTAGGCTTAGGCTGTGAGGACAAGAGGTTAGGGTAATGGAAGGGGAGGATTAGGGTAAGGATTAGGAGAAGGGTTGGGTAATACTCTCCATTTTGCTGCTGCCATTTTTGGCACTGGCTGCATTTACACTGGTTCTACACCTTATTCATTAGCATGAACATGTCACAAAACCCCAGTGGCTCAGTGGCTATTACTTGTGTCTCACAGCACTGAGGTCATGAGTTTGATTCCCAAACTAGGTCTTATCTGTGTGGAGTTTGTATGTTCTCCTGTGTCTGCCAGGGTTTCCCCTTAAGGATCCCATTTTCTCCCACGCAATAAAAACATGCTAATAAGTAAATTAGCTGCTAACTAAATTGACCCTAGTGTGTTGTGATCGGGTTATGATTGCAGTTGGCTGTGACTTGGTTTTACAGTATAGGTGTCCAACGTTCAATGATCCAGGCTACCAAACCATTATTTTATGTTTTCAGGAGCCAGAAAACTTAAGCTATGGCATGGCTATCGGAAGTCGCAGATACATGAAGGCAACTAAGACCCTCATCCACTTACTGGTGATTTCCTGACTAAACAAAAGTAATCTCCTCTTATTTTTCCTCACTAACACTCCCCTCCATCCACTCAAGTCTGTCCTCTATGCTGCTTCTTCCTCTCCAAACATATTACACCTGCCTCCCCTCTCCTCCAAGCCCTACACTGTCCCCCCTTCCTCTTCACATCACACTTCAAACTTCTCTCTCCCAAACCTCTCCTAATTGCCTCTCTGACTTTATCTCTCATCACACTCCAGCCCACCTACTTTGCCCCATAAATGTTTAGCACCTCTCCTCCCAACTGATTACTTTCTCCCACACCCCCCTTTAAGACTTTGCTGCTCCTGTACTCTCTCCCTCTCTCCCTCTACCTATCAGACTTTTCAACTCTCTACAAAACTTACAAAGGGCTCTCAAGATCCACTTCTTTATCAAAGCTTTCCAACTCCCATCTGGTTGTGAGTCCCCTTATCCTTACCCTAACCCTTCCCTTCCATTACCCTAACCCTCCCTTCCCGGCAGCCTGAACCTAACACTCCCTTTCCCCTCAGCCTGATCCTAACCTTAACCCCTCACTTCCATGGGCCTAACTCTAACCCTTTGTTACATGTTGCCACTCTAATCATGGTGACATGTAAGTTCTTACCTTGTTTGCTACTGGCCCTTGCTGTCCTCTCTCAGTGCCTCTATAGGAATCATTCCCTGAAGACCATTGCACCATGCATGGTTATAGTATATGGTCAGCCCCTGCATCTGTTCTCTTGCTTAGTGCTTTTGGTACTAGAATTCTCTCCTGTTTGCTCCCTGCATCCATCCCACTGTTTTCTAGCTCTTATCCTGGTGTTCCCTCCTGCCCGTGCCTCGTCCCTTGCCTGCTCTTGTGTGCTAGCATTGTCACCCTTGTGGTGGTTTCTCTATGTGAGTGTGTGAGAGAGTGCTCCAGTACGTCCAGTTTGTCTCTTGTCTTTAGCGTTGTTGTGACATTAGGCAGAGCTTGTCCCTTCTAGCTCTTCCTTATCCCGCTGTATTTTTCTCCCGCTTTCCTCATCTTCTCTTCTTGCTCCATCTTTGTTTCTCATTTCTTCTCCCGGGTGTCACCTCCGGGGGGGCTGCAACCTGCTTGGTGTCCAACTGTCCAGCCTATCCCCACTATCAGGCCCTAAATAGACTCTGCGCCTTGGTTACATCATATATAATACCCTCCTCTCAATCCCAAAAGAGCTTACTCACCTCTCGGGTGGCAATCGGCATAATCACCCATTCTGAAAAAAAATTGAAAAAAATCTGCTTTTCCAAATATAGACAGCCAAAAAGAACTTTCAACTTTCTCTACTTCTGAAACCCACAGCCCCATGCTCCTTGCCTCTCCCCCTCTATGTCACCCCTGTATATCTACCCCTCTCCTTTAGACTGTAAGCTTGCAGGGCCCTCTTACCTCATGCATTTTTCCTTCCTTCACATAACCCATCATCTCCTCTGCACTGCCTACAATGGCACCTTTCCCATTCTTTAATCTCAGATTCAATCGCAATTTTTTTTAAATACATTTTTTTAAAATAAATGTTATAAATGTGAATGCTATTACATTACATTACAATAGATAGCTGATCATTCCCACTTTTCAGTCAGGGCATGAAAACCCCATTATAAATCCTGCGTTTGCCCATGGTATTCACAATATACCTTACAAACAATCTTCATCCTTACTATATTCAGTATATTCATATTATTCTGCTGTATAAAGTACAGTGATATTAAATATGTCTTTGATATTTAATAATTTCCATGGATTGAGGAGTATCAATCATGCTTTGACAATATTAAATATACAGAAATAAAAAAGAATGTAAGAAATTCTACGTGATTTAAAATATTGTTTCAACGCTGCAGGTTTAGATATTCAGGAGCTTTCCAGTAGCAACAAATCAACAGACATGAACTTCCAGCATGGCTCTGAATTCCATCAAGGACTGACAGATATAGACAGATACATGTACCCCCATGAACTTGGAGTCACAGGGTTATATCCCAGCTCAGACTAAGACATACTGAAAGTCATTATCGTCCAACAGCTGCTACAGACCTAGGCTTAGAAACTTGATGGTCCACTTCTCACTTGGCAGGTGTCCACATCACAATTGCATTTCCATCCTAAAAGAGCGTTACTGGTAACCTATAAAGAAAAATAGAAGGATTGTGGAATTGGAAACACATCAGTCAAATATTTACACAACAACTTTATTAGTTCCATATTGTGAACACAGTAAAACATAAACACAATACAACCATAAGGTTGCAATGTATAGTCTTATAGTATAAGACATCCAAGATCACGGACCGGATCCAGAATTAATAGCGTCAGGTGATTTACGCACGCAAGGTGCGTAAATCACCT
>WWET01000516.1:451698-464104 GCA_011038615.1 Limnodynastes dumerilii
CGCGCGCACGGAAAGCACGCGGGGGTCTGGATCCGGTCCCACATTATTAAAGTTCTCTTAAAATAAAACTCCTCAGTTTCTATGGACCGTATTCACATTTAAGTGTGAGTTGGGTACGGAGAGAACTGCACCTAACTCACCTGTCCTGGCCCTAATCCGCCCCACGTTTTAGGTACCTTATGGCACTTACCTTCTTAAACATAGAGAATGGCTTTCCCCTTCTCCCCCCTCCCTCCCTGGCTAATCTAAATCCCTTCCCCCTCCCACTTCTAATTAAATCCTCCCCAAGGTTTCTTCCTAAACTACTCCGTGCAGTCTTTAAAGACCACACAGAGGCAATCTCTGCCCCTAACTGGTACGTAGATTGCATAAATGACCTACTACATGTGCAGAGTAGGTCATTTCAGGAGATTCTGCAATTAAGAAGCCGGAGCTTCTTAAGTATGAATCAGGTCCTATGTGACCATAGCATTTCTGTTTATAATTACATCTGCTTATAGTTTTATCACATTTCTGTCTTTTTTCACTTTAAAACATGTAATTGCACTTCAGCTCCAGTAGCCTACTCCCTTGCTTTGAGTGCACATTATGCCTATAACTGGGTTTGGAGAATGTTTTTATTTTAATACATATAATCCAGTGGGATTGGAAAACTTGGGCACACTGGGCTGGATTCAGAGCTCCGGTCTTTAAAACCGCGTGTGAGCAATCTACTTGCAAGAAGTAACGTAGATTACGTTCCAAAATTACTGCGCATGCGCAGTAGCACTTTTCGCAGAACTCCGGCCTCAATTGCATTGCGGCCGAAGCTCTAAATCCGGCCCACTGATTAGATATGCCCACCCTTAGAAAAAAAAGACCAAATTTTAACATATTCAGAGCCAGTGTGTCACTTGACACATTCATACTACACAATAAAAAAAACATACTGACCCTAGACCACGTTTGGCTCTCCGTTTAATTTAAGATTTAGGATGTTCTTATGTTTTTCTCAAGCATGTTTAAATAGTTCTATTGTGTTAGCCACTACCACGTGAAATAAAGAGTGTCCCGCACCAACTTATGTGGAAACAGGAATATGTATGCACTGCTAGTGAGTGTTTTATGAGTTAATGGTCTTTAAACATTGTAATGACTCACTCAGTACCTTGATATTTATATTGATTTAAGTTCAGCCAATTTATTGGTCATCGAACCACCGACTACATGAATTTCTATACTTAGTAAAGCATCTATATACAGGGATGTGGTGTGCCAATGCTTGGGTACAAAATGTCACCAGTTAAACTGCCGGCAGTAAATTACTGACACATTTACCTTATCAAGTTTCCTGTATCTGATAGAAAGCCGTATTCACAGATACGTTTTTGTGCGGAGTTCCGTGCGTATTTTTAGGATCGGAGTATCTGCGCATGCATAGTACTTTATTTACGCTATTTCCGTTGAATTTACGCATGGAAGTCCATTAGGCACGTACTTGTAAATCACACTTGGGGACATATGTGCGGAGGGGCGTGGTTGAAATCCGTACGAAGTGAATGTGGGGGGCATTTAAATGACCAGTTGAGGGTGTGGTTAGCTACATACACACGTATGTAAGTATTATACGCAAGTAGATAAGGGTGCTCAATGGAGGCATAAGTCACAGATAACCCGTCCGTGTGAGGGGAGTGTCATAGGTGTTGCCTTGCCGTGTAAGTGCGTATAAGTGCGTACCTTAAATTAACGGAACTGTGAATACGGCCCTGAGTCATCAGTTTGATGATCAACTTGATAAACTGAAAACTGTAATGCCATTTGTGTTCAGCAATACAATAACTCTAACCTCAACCCACAACCCCAACCCTAAATACTGATTTACACACTAATCGCTTACTGTAAAATGATGTAGCTCCACAGAGAAGAAAAAAGCACAGGACCAGAGCACAAAGAGGGAGAGATCTATGAGCAAGAGCTTGGACAATTTAAGTGGAGGCAAGAACCAGAAGCAGCAGGGACAAAACGAGAGAAAAACTCAGAAGCAGGAGAAGAGACAAGGTAAGCAGAGTAGCCAGGAGTAGCAGGGACAGAGTAGGAAAGCACAAGAGCAGAGATGGGGGCTGGGAGTAGTGGGGACATAGTGGAGGAAAGGGCCAGGAGCAGTGGATGAACACAGGGGTGGAGGATGAAGCTGGGAGCCTAAGGGACAGAGTGGGGAAGGAGCCAGGAACTGAGGAGAGATCCAGCAGCAGCATGCACAGAGTGGACAGAGCAGGAACAAATCGGGGAAGCACAGAGCCAGAAAGGAGAGCAAGGAGTAGCACGGAAGCACATGACCAAAGGAAAGAGCTGAAAGCATGAGAGCAGAGGAAAGAACTGGGAGCAGCAACGAGAAGGAGAAGCACAGGAGCAGTGGGGAGAGAGTAGACAAAGCAGGAAGAGAACCAAGATCCATGATGAAGCACAGGACCAGAAGAGCTGGGAGCAGTGAGAAAGTATAGGAGCAATGGCGAGAGGCAGGAGCAGCAGGGAAGCACATTAGCAGAGGCATCGAGGACAGAGCAGGGAGAAAGACAGGAATGTGGACAAGGTAATTATTATCATATTTTTCATTACTATAGTGTCATTTTTTTTTATGTCTGTGTTATGAGGGGGCACCAGATCGACCATATACATAACAGACAAATCATTTGATCATAAAACCTTATCAGCAATTATATAACCATAATGGGTTTCTGATTGTTGTTGTTGCGCCCGTTATATTTCTGTTATTGCGGTAAGAGAGAAAGTTTCTAGGATCTATATTTCCTCAACATTCAATCTATACATAATAAGCAGAAAACAACCTTTGTTATATTGTAAACTGTAAATAATGTAAATAATGCATCATTTCTTGCATATAATTTGCACACAATTCAGGAGCTGTGAGCCAAGCTTTCCGTCACTCCAGGGTCATTTAAATATTTGCATTCCGTGTGATCTGTTATCGCCAGGCTATGCCAGTTGGGCAGAGTTTAAAGAGAAATCAGGCATCTGGCAGAGACATCCTGGTTCGTTTCCAGCCAGCAGTGTGTTTTCTGGAGGATTCCAGAGTCACGTTACACCTGCTGGTTTGCTATATTCACATTTAAGCAAAATCACAGTTTGGCACCATGCTGCATACCAGGGCAGCTGTACCGGGCAGTGCGCTCAGGCGAGTGGCATCAGGTTGCGGTTCAATGAATGAATGAGGGCAAATAGGACATTATCAGGCTGACTACAATATACAGCTGTCATGCACAAACAATGTAGGGAATGATTTGATCCAACTCAGTGTATGAATATGCCAAATATAGAGTGTACAGTAACAGCCTCTCATCCCTCTTTCTGTGTGCCAGATAAAGAGGAAAAACAAACAACCAGAAACAACTCGAGACAAATAATGAAAAGGAATGAAAAGTATTTATACAGAATACATACAGCCCACATGCGGTACACATGTTGTAGTAATGCAGATGTGAGGGAATGTGCCCTTTTCTGATTGGTTATAATGTTGCAAATATTGTGAAATATGATTAAATCAGAAATTGGACATAACCCACGCTAGACATCCTTGACTAATGCCAAAAGAAATACATGACATGGGCATATTATGAAACAGCTGCGGGTATGATTGCTGCTGGAGTTGGGTAGGAGCTATTTTCTTTGCATATATTTTACTGTTCAAACCAACAGGGAGCTATTTTTCAATCTCCTAAAATATACTAGGCAATTTTACCAGAAACGCTCTGCCAGATACACAGCCATTCAAACTCAAACAGTACTTTTGTGATTCCAATCGGTGCTCCAAGCGGGCCGGCATCTAGTGGCATGGTATCGGCATAGCGTCACTCTTCCCACTGATTTAATAGAAAACTCATAAATCTCCACTCACTTCTAATATTTTCTATGTTTCCATGCCACCTCTCCCAAATGTACATACCACCACTTTTCCATTTCCATTTTGATTATGGATTCTAAAGTTGTATTAACTCCTAGAATTCCTGCCTTTTCTTTTTATGAAATTATTTTCTAAAATTGAACAGTTTATGTGTGGACGACAAAGTATAATGTAATTAGAATTGCAGTAGGAGAGAGACAGACAGACAGACAGACAGACAGTAGATAGATAGATAGATAGATAGATAGATAGATAGATAGATAGACAGATGCTGATCCATGCGGTGAAGTTCAGGGTGGGTTATGGAAAGGTTTATAATTATGCATGACAAAGGGAAGTGAGAGGAGACTTTACTCCCCTCTCCCCTCTTCTGTGTATAGTTCCAGACCTTCGTGCGTATGTAAAACTCTGGATATGGCCCAATATCTTTAAACCCTTGGGTACAAAAGGGAATGTTCTCAATACTAAGCTGTATGAAGCTCTGAAGCAATAACAAAAATAAATTTCTTGGATAAAAATTTGTTTTTGTTTCAGTCAAAAATAGAAAGTCATAGAGGATTCGAGCATGAAAAATAACTTTTAACGGAAAAAAATCTATTTAGAAAACAGTGAGAGTGAGAGTTAATTAGAAGTACAGCGGGGATATGATTCTAACAGACTCAGCAGGAGTAAACACATATTGTAGTGGAATGACATTTAGAATGATAGACCAAAGCTACATTATGGTCCTTCAGATATGGTCCCAGGTGTTTGAGGCTATGCCTTTTGCTTGCAATGCAAACAACTAATGCCCACTAAGGATTCTAAATGTGACCACGCAACTGGAGAGACAGAAAACTTTCTCCTCGCCATAGTTTAACACCCTCCAGAGAAAGATAAGGCAGATCTGCAAATACATCTAGTGCCACCCTTTACAGTGATGTGCACACTGACAAATACAACAATGGGAGCAGCAGATTATACCAAATACAATAGTAACGATTAACAGACAGGAAACTCACAGAAAGAAAATTAAGTATATTTAAATATAATATTTTATATTGTGAAAAAGAACATTCAAGTAGAGTAACTGTAGATGTGTAGAGTTGTGTAGGAGCGTTGCGAGTCCCCGGGCAGAATGGCTGCTTTTAGAAATAGAGACAGCCGAAAGTTCCTTATCGGCTGTCTCTATTTCGAATGGAAGCCATTTTCTATTTTTAATGAATGGCTAAGTGTGCCGATCGCCATACTCGGCCATTCATTTTTGACGCAGACCCGCCACTGCTGACAGCTCCTGAGAGGTGAGTAACCTCTCCGGGGACTTTTAGTGTTAAAGGGGAAGAGGGGTTAGGGTTAGGCTCAAAGGAAGGGAGGAAACAAAAAAGGGTGAAATTCCGGCGCAACCAAACAGTATATATTTATCAAAGAAATATATACTGAACAACAAACTGGATATAGTAGTCATATAAAATACACAATTTATTAAATGTAAATAACCATATAATAAACAACAAATGGGCCCATTAAAAATAAAAGTGAAATAAAATAGATTCACATTATCAGACACTATTTGCTTTAATCTGTGACTATATTAGCAAAAAGCCCAAATTGCCCAAACAGATCTGTAATTTGTCTGTAGTAATTATTTAGTGTCAATTATAGGAAGGGATGGAGTCAATCTTCCACACACACCATACAATGTATTAGAATAAAATGTAGCAAAATATTTGAAATGGCTACTATTTAAAAGTCACAGAGGATGCCGTGATTTCCAATCTCTAATATATTAATACACAGATGAGAGAGGCAGATTTTACCCACAGTTCTCAATGAATATATAGGCAGTACTAGAAACTCGATTATAAGTCAATGATGGACATAGGTAGACGTGTATTCCTTTTGTAATTAGTGTCTGTGTCTTATTGACACCAATCCGTTTCAGCACAGCATAAATGTGAGATTCGACAACAAAAACTTTCAGCACAGCTTAACTGTGAGACCTATAGATGGTTAAAAACTCAGGCACTTGTATAAATAGGTTCAGGGTTTTGCAGGCTAGATGGCCACAAAGTAGCAAAACGTTCTCAAATAAATGGCATTTGGAATATGCGCTTGTGCAGATAGGAAACAGCGGGCAGTCGGGAACTCCGTGAGACAAGTGTAGGAGCCCCAGCTGTTAACTTAATCTTGAAGACCAACCAGTCACTGTATCTTTAGGCACACATATAGAGTGCAGGAAAAGCTGTGTATCCACCAAGACTTCATATACCCACGTTTGGGTGCGGGAATAAAGTGCATCTAATGCTAACTACAGCGTGTGCACCCGCCGCTGTTAGTGGTGAGGATAATCGTTCACGGCAAAGAACAAAGGTCACAAATGGAGCCCAGACAGTGGTCTGACGCGTTTCTTCTCAGATAGAGATTTCATCAGAGGCATGAGGAAGGGAGGGTTAGGGTTAGGGCCATAGAAGGGGAAGGTTAGGGTCAGGCTGCGGGGAGGGGGATCTTATGGTTAGGCTATGGAGGGTTAGGGTCAGGCTAGGGAGAAGGGAGGGTTAGCGTCAGGCTGCGTGGAAGGGAGGGTTAGGGTTAGAATTAGTGAAAGGGTAGTTTTCACACCCGTGTTGGAGGAAATCGGTACGCTAGGAGATCTGTAAGGGGGGGGGGCACTTGACTTTCACATGCCTAATCCCCGGCAGGATAGACATGCTAATCGGCAATCAGCAGTTCTACACGGATCTGCATCCATACAAACAAGAAGTTAAGGTAGGGTTCTGGACACGGAGGGGAGTGACAGGGAGTGTGTATGGAAATCAGGATCAGGCACGCACAATTATCATGCGTTGATGATATTATGGAAAAGATCCTCAGTATGCATTATGCACGTAAGACAGGAAAGAGTCAAAACTCAGCTATTGAACTTGCATGTTTTTCGGCCCGTATTCAGAGTACGTATAACATATACTGAAATGTGGTCTGAAAATGCTAATGTCACACCTAGAATCAACTCCAGACCTTTTACCTGCTTAATTGATGATGAAATAATGAGGGAATAGCCCACATCTGTCCATGAAATAGCTTTTGAGTCGATTGTACCATCACTTTTGGTCCCTTAAAAAGTGGGAGGCACATATAGAAACCGTTGTAATTCCTACACCGTTCACCTGATTTGGATGTAAATACCCTCAAATTAAAGCTGAAAGTCTGCAGTTAAAGCACATCTTGTTTGTTTCATTTCAAATCCATTGTTGTGATGTATAGAGCCCAAAATATGAGAATTGTGTCGATGTCCCAATATTTATGCACCTGTATATGTTATACGTCCGGTACTCTGAATATGGGCCTTCAACTAAACATTCCATATACTGTAACTTGTGTGCACACCCCCAACCTCTGTTAGAACACTTCATACCAATCTTTCAATGTAAAGGGACTTATGTCCAATAGTGTGCAGCTAATCATCCCACGCATTTGCGTACACGCGCCTTCTGACCATTTTCGAAAAGTCCCTTTGTATACGCTAAAACCTGCTGTGTGCGTACAATTCTACATGAGACCTAGAATATTTATGTTTACAGCCTATTATTAGTCACCATTTGCTGGCTGGTGCAGCAGGCGGGGTGAATCTCCAGTTCCAGTTCATCATTGACACCTATTCCCGGGACCATTTATCTGTGTGTGCACGGTCTGCTCTTTACACCCTGTTGCAGAGTATTCTCCCCTGGGGGGTTTATTTGTCAATTCATTTACACATAAATTCAATCAAATCAATTCACAATATTTTAAAAATATTGTGTTTTATATGACACTGTACTGTGGTCATCCTTTAATCTTTATTCTTTTGGAAGTTTTATCGAAAGGAATAGGTATATATTAATTTAGTAACATGTTTTTATCTATTTATCTATCAGGTTTTTCATCTGGTTACGTAGCACTTTACAGAGAATATTTCACATTCACAGTTTTCCCTGCCTTCTTGGAGCTACATTTTAAGTTCCCTAAGACATATATACACAGAGCAGGGTTAATTCAGCCATTTAACCTACCAGCATGTTTTGGCGTGTGGGAGGAGACCCACGCAGACACGGGAACAACATACAAAAACACAAGTGCTAATCACTGACCCACCAGGAGATTTTATTGGAATTGATATATAGTGGATTTTTTATATACTATTGGATGCTTAGATTACGGCACCTGATTTACTGAACTGCACTGAATTTATCAACCAAACCACTATTTTCTTCTGATATATTTGGGTCACTTCTTGGTCTGGAACTTTTACACATAAACTGTGAGCTTGTTTATTATGAATTGTTTTGAGTATTATTTATTTTACTTATGATATCTCTGCCATATTTTGATTGTGAATGAGTCATATTTCCTCCTTCCCTAAGTTTGGACTCACATGTATACTAATCAGGCATTCAGTATTAAGCACTGTGTTTATTCACCAGGTAAGTATTTTTCATATTTGTTTGCTTTTATTTTTTGGGGATTTCCATTCATTTTATTTTGAATTGTGGTTTGTTCTTGTATTTTTTGTTTTAGAATTTATTCACAGATTTTTATTTAGTGTCCTTACAACCCCCATTTTTATTTCTTACAAGCTGTCTTTTGGCAGAACAGTAAGTAATTTATTGTACTTTGAAAAACAATATAACTCTTTTTTGTATTATTGCATGTCCTGTGCATAAGGATGTCACTGTGACATCACTGTCGCAATAAATGAGTTTAGTTGTTATGACACCTCCAGTAACATCATCGCAATTTCACTCCCTGTTTACACTGTCCCAATTATAAGCCAGATCAATGAGAGGGTGAACTTTGTCTGCCACTAGTACAAAGTATCCTCTTCATTTAGGGTATTGGGGTACTCCTCACTGCACAGCAATGGAGACGAGGCAAAGACAACTTATGTTGTATGGAAAGTGTAGATAAATAAATAAAAAATTCTTGCACATTTTTATTTATTACAGTGTTTGATGTTAGATGATAAAGATCAATCACTTCATCCACTTTGAGGCTTGCATATTGCACATATGATTCTGCATCTGTTTCGTCTAAATGAATATGAAACAAACAATCTGAATTCTTGAAGTTACCAAGGGACACAAAGATTGGCCCTATGTCTATGTGGGCACTCATCCATGCTAAGGGAAGAAACATGGAACATATTGTTTCATTTTAAAACCTGTTCTTGATATACAATTTAATAAATAAGCAGTCAAATATTTTTAGCTTTTACACAGAAAGGGTTGTACTAATATGAAGTGTGAATGTTTTTCGAATAATACAATGATCTATATCCTGTACTCGACAGATTAATACTGCAAAATGAATCCGTTCTGAACAATCTGATTATTGAGTGGAACAGTTTATGGGCCATTTTGTCAACAATTAACAAATTGGTCCATGCCATACACTATAAGATTATTGGGACAATCGGCTAATAATCAGCAGATCAGACGCTGAATACCATATAGTGTGTAAGCAGCTTAATGTCAGTTATTCACCATCCTGGTGACAGCCATACTGCTGTCTGATGCTGTCCCTGCTTATAACATTGCAGGAATGGTTGCAGATCCTCCAACATGACCATTAGGTACAATTTAATCCCCTCCTGAGCTTTCAACGGTCACTCACCTGGTTTAAATAAATTAACTGATATTTAAAAAGCTATTAGCCTCTTCAACAAAGGTGGTTACCATAGTAACTGACAGTTGGATCCTAAGGACCAGATTATTTTGTAATTAATGGAATGGGTCCCGTTGGAGGGTAAGTGGTTGCCCGACTGCTGGGAAGAATGTGGTCCATTGCTTAGCAGTTCAGAGCTTCCATTCTCGGCATCCTGTTGCCAGGCAACAAGTCGCAATGTGCTCTAGCAATAGGACATTACTTCCTGTGAGAGCTGCAGAAAGTGAATTTAACGTCACTGGCCACTGCTATTTAACCCTTTCCTAGAGATATAGGCCCTGAGTCACAGATGTGAATGCTTAAAGTAGGTGCGGATATCCGCACCTATAGGAAGCGAGGGTACTTAAGAGTGCCATGCGTGCGCATTTGCCTTCTTAAGAAGGAAAATATGCACAGACTTCTTCCTCCTCCGCTCTCCCTGCTTCATTTAAATCCCCCCCCCCCACCTAGCGACGGCGGGCGTACCTCTGGATCAGGCCCATAGGCCCTAAGTCACAGATGCGAATGCTTAAAGTAGGTGCGGATATCCGCACCTAACTTCAAGCTCCCTCCCACGCCACCTTCCCCTTTTATAGGAAGCGAGGGTACTTAAGAGTGCCGTGCATGCGCATTTGCCTTTTAAGAAGGAAAATATGCACAGACTTCTTCCTCCTCTGCTCTCCCTGCTTCATTTAAATCCCCCCCACTCACTCTTCCTAAAAACGCCCAGAGGCTGCCTAACTGGTATGTAGATTGCATAAATGTACTACTGCGCATGCGCATTAGTTACATTCGCAAAAGGACGCACCTAAGAAGCCGGAGGTTTATAGGTGTGAATCGGGGCCATAGTTACTGTTTGAGTATTGGAACATTAAGTGGACTTCCAGATTTGTATCTACTGCTTATTCCTTGGGCTCTCCTGCGTTCCTGGCTTTCCTGGTAATCCAGCGACTTCTCCTGTATTTTCCACCTGCAGCATACCAGTTTCAAGATTGTTCCTGAGGTTAATACCATCAGCTTATCTTATTGGAGAGAAGACTTGATGGTGTCTTTTTTTAACCTCATCAACTATGTTACTATATTATCTAGATACCTACTGATGGCATTCCTTTAGCAGTCTTTTGTCCAGATTATTTGCGCACTAGACCATCTTCACAGCTATTGGATATTTAGCTGTGTTCTGGTTCCATTTGCCGGCAGTCTGCATTTTAGAAAACTGCAGTGATGCAAATCCTGGAGTGACGAAATCATCTGCTGAAGAGGTAACCCGTTCCTAACGCTCTGTTTCCCTCAGCCTAACCTTAACCTTCCTGTTCTTTAGCCCTAACCTTAACCCTCCATGTTTTAAAGTTAAACCCTAACTCTCTATGCCCTGCAGTCTAACTCTAACCCTCCATGCTCCATGGTCTAGCCCTAACCTTCCCCTTAAGCCCTAACCCTAACCTTATCCCTCCGAAGCCACGGCAGCGGCCATTTTTACATAGCTGTCGATAGGAATGTATGCCATCCCTATTATCAGGGGCTCAGCACTCCTTCCCTCACCTTCTATTCCATGTCTGTTAGTGTATAGATCTGCCTATTGGTTAGTGACAAAGGGCTGGATCCTCAACTACGGCGGTCTTTCAGATCGTATATACGCAATCTACGTACCGAAATGATACATAGATTACGTACAATAATTACTATGCATGCGCAGTGGCTATCTTTTGGCAAATTACGGCCGTGTGTGTAAGACGGCTGTAGTTGAAGATCCAGCCAAAAAGGTACAAAAACAAAGCCGGGGGAGCCTGACATTGAGTTATCACATTGCTCTGTTATCTGGTGAAATCAGAGGTTAATAATATATATTATTTTTAATAACAAGTTATTGGGGTACTAAGATTTACTAAGCTGCGGGTTTGCAAAAGTGGAGATGTTGCCCATACCAACCAATCAGATTCTAGCTGACATTCTCTAGTATGTAATAGTTAAATGAGATCTAGAATGTGAATGGTTGCTATGGGCAACATCTCCACTTTTTCAAACCCGGAGCTTAGTAAATCTGGCCCTTGGTATGCTTTGCAAAGCAAAGGCAACCAGGGAAAGATCAAATTTATAACAACACAACAGCTGCGAGACCATAGGTTGTTCACCCTTTTTTTTTTATTATATTTTGCTTATACGATCATTAAGTTACTTCTAAAAAGCAATTGACAGCCTCCTACAATGTTTTAGAAAACTACAAGAGATCAATTACTAGAATGAATTGCATGCAAGCTGTAGCAAAACACCCCAGTCCAAAAAAGCTTGACTCGGGTCTCACTGCCAAAAAAGCTTCTAAACAAATCAGTGGTGATTGCTAGAGTTTATATCATAATCAGGCTTTGAACAATAATCATTCTTTTAATGCAATTGAAAACATATTTTGTCTGTTATTTTAAACTCGTATTTCCCTTCAAGAAGGGGAAAAAATAAAACATAAGCGTTGCAAGAGGTGATAAAATGTATTCAGCAATCTGCATGTCATTAGGCTGCAGGTTGGTGGTGACCCTTCATTGAGGCTTGTTGTTTAACTCTTTGGGAAATGTAGACAACCCAGTTGTACATATTGTAAGTAATATTGTAAGCCCTTGCCAAGTAGCATAAATTATGGGGGCTCAGAGGAGACCCGAGGCCACTGCTCCCACAATGGTTAAGCTGATGGAGGTAGAGCAGGGTGCATTTTCACAGTCATCTTCCTCTCTCCCTATCAATGTAGAGTGGGGACCTTGATCAGACATGGTGGATAGTGCCACACTGTCAGGTCCTTATAGACGTCCAATCCTATCCCAACCTCCAAGTGTTGAGCAGACTAGATTTCTGAAACTACCACCC
>WWET01000516.1:464139-482785 GCA_011038615.1 Limnodynastes dumerilii
AATAAATAATGAGGTGAAAAGAATCTCCTAATGTGCTGTCTTTGCATGTAGAATATAACAGATCCATCTAAACCCACCACAAAGCCACCACCTCTATTATCTAAAGCCTGGAGCTAATGGGATATATAGGGCATTCAAGCTTATAGAACATCCTGTCTTCTTCAGTAGACATAAAATAACAATGAAAATATTCTCCAAGGTATCTTCAACTCTGAGATGCTGGTGGAAGGAGTTGTGAATGTTTATTATATACGCACCTACAATGTAAGCTCAATAAAATATTTCTCACAGAGACAAGTCACAAAGGTCTCAAATCTTAATTTTATTGGAAATCCCTCTATTAGAACATGGTAGATACCTTGTTTACCTGCAAAGCTTCTTCATATGTCTTCTGACATGGAAGACTTGTTGCATCTGGGAATTGGTGATCTAGGGAGTCTCACACATGTATAATATAATAAGGCAGCTAAGTCATGTGACCAGTAGAATTGGAAATCGTACACCACTCATCTGGTATTTCACTAAGCATCTGTGTCTACTCAACAAAGCCAGCGGACAGAATCCTTCAACACCTTCATGCGCCTCAAAGCACAGCCAGACAACACTCATAACAGCTCTTACTTGTTGGTACAATGTTTACAGTTGAAATAAGCAGATGAGTTTTATTTTTAGAAATTCATTTTTACTTGCAGTAAAAATAACTTGAACAAAGTGGATGTAAACAATTGTGAAAATAAAGAAAATCATTGGATCAAAAGTGGCTATACATGCAGTGTTCTCATCTGATCCAGACAACTAAGTTCCGTATGTGTTCGGAAAAGGCACTTCCCCTCTCATGTACTGGAATTCTGGACATTTACGTGTCCAAAACCTGTACTAAACCCAGCCCTTACTGTACAATTTACATGGAAAGCCCCGCCCACCACGCATATATATTATGCATGGAGGTCTGTCCCACACCACATATGGAACCCCATACGTGGGGTTGTTGGACACATGGAAACAATATCCATACGTCCTGCTTTCCGATGTACGGTATATCCCAGGTTCTAGGCATGTGCAGTTAGTTGAAGACAGCTGATTTACATGTGCAGCTTGTATAAGTCAGCTGTCATAAAAGCTGCCTAAAAATCATTTATTCATCTCAACAAGAGCACAGTGTAAATACAATAGAATGCTGTATTTCCATATGTTATCACACACTGGATTTTCACCAGAGGTGATCAGGACATTTTAAATACTTAGTAAAGCGAATATTTTATTGGTTCATTAAGCAGGTTTATGGCAACAAAATAAGGCAAATAAATGGTCAAAAGACAGCGCTAAAATCAAAGAAGAATTATTAGTTAAGTAAGCGGCTGGTGGATTTGCAGATGCAAGTGCCCACAAAAAATGTGAAAAATCAAAAAGTTACTAATTACATCTGTTCACCAGCTCTATTCTTTTAGTATAATATGCTCTTGTCAGCTAAATGTTGGAATTAGACAGGATGGCTGAACGATAGCATATAGAAATTGATGGATATTCAAATACAATTTATTTAAGCTGTAATATAGTTAAAAATATATAAAGAAATTAATATGAAATACAATACAATATAAACATCAATAAACAAAGATAACAAATGTTCTGTGAAGAAGTTATTGTGACATCCTCTGATGTCAATGTCTTAAAATTATATACACCTGAAAGGTGTGCTTATGCCTCTTTTTAAAATATTGAAAAAATGTGCACCACAGAAGTGTTCAAATTTCCAGTACTGGATATAATGTTTCCACAAGCGCTGTGTTAAAAATATATTTTAAATGGATTATGTCCAAAATAGAGAGCTCTCAATGAGGAATATATTTACCGTTCCGATTCACCGTTAGGTGCCGCGTGCTCTGTGTTTAGTCCCAGTGCAGACCCGGTCAACGCTGTCTCCCTCCACGGGAAGCAGCGGTCCAGGGTCTGTTGTGGGGGGAGTTGCGGTGTTTGGTTTCAAAGCAAAACAACATTTTTTTTTATTCATATGTTTTTATATATTTTATGCCTAGAAAATGCTCCAGCAGTGATATAATAAGTTTAGCATTGCGTAAGTATAAATATTGTACCATAAGCATAGGAAATAGCTTGTGGATTGCCAGCCCCTCTGGCCTTTGACATGACCCATGGCAGGTGCAAATGTTTGGATGTAAACAGTGCTTATTTCTGTTGGTGTTCAGCTCTGGGTCGGGTGCACTTGCTAGGTGACGCCCTTACTGTACAATGACTGTGTACTTCCTCTCCTTTCCCTCCTGCCCTTGGGAACACAAGCGGACGCAGTTTGAGTTGTTCAAAAAGAAAGAGAAGGCACCTCACTCAGCGCTGAAAGGCAATTACCAAAGTGCTCCACCAAACACAACATGTACCAAAGTAATGAACAGAAGGAACTGCTGCAGCGCTGCCTTAAACAGTAAAGTTCATACATATAAAAAAAAATCCCTTAATGTCCAGTATTAAAATGTAAAAGTGCCTCAGGTTCCCCAGAGTAGTCTGAATCCTCTTTATGAATAAGTTTGAGTTGTGTTCGAGTCTGAATCAGGTGTGATTGCATGAACAAAACCTCTGAGCATGTGCAGTGCAGCATCACTCAGACACGCTATGTGAGCTGACATACAGTACACTCATTTCTGGACCACCCCCGGGTTTTGTGTATCCCATTTTAGGATAGTTCTGTACAGGTGTAATTGGGCTGTTACCTGTTTTTTCATCTATGTACAAAGTAATGTGGGTGGTGGTGCAACAATAGACTGTGACACCCAGGGCCACCGTCATCACATGTGTGGCCCTGCCCCTATGTGACGTTTATGATGACATCACATAGGGCGGGGCCCGGCAGACACGCTTTAGCAGCGGGTCGGTGCGTGGGGAAGACCTTCCCTGTGCATTGTCCGGCTACTAAATAGTGCCGATACCTGCTGCTACAGAGCTAGGTAAGTATCGGCGGGCCCCAATCAGATCTGGGCCCGAAACAGTAATCCCAGCTGTCCCCCCCTGATGGCGGCCTTGGTGACACCCAAGAAATATGTTGCCTAAAAGAGAGGTTTCCCTCTGGACTCGTGGCAGAAACAGGCCAAGGGTCAGATTTACTAATCTGTGGGTTTGGAAAAGTGGAGATGTTGCCTATAGCAACCAATCAGAATCTAGCACTCACTTTCTTTTTACATACTAGAGAATGTCAGCTAAAATCTGATTGGCTGCAATGGGCAACATCTCCACTTTTTCAAACCCGCAGCTTAGTAAATCTGGCCCCAGGAGAGAAAAATAAGTTACAGTGAGCGTGAGGATTCGTAACACTGGCATGATAAATAAATTATCAATTGAATAACTATTATAAATAACTGATGCAGCTAAGAGTTGTTCACATGTCTAAAACTCCACTGGTTGCAATCCTTGGTTAGGGATGTAGATGTCGATGCAATGGCCCATTTTCGATAATGATACAACCAACAGCTTAATTGCGGCTGCATCAGAGTCAACACCTTTTTAATAAAGAATTTTTCAATGGGTACAATGTCCAGTGCCCTTATTTTGACAATATAGTGAATCCAGACCTAGAAAATTTATCCTTTGCCGTTGGAATCTTCCCAGAGATAGCAGTCACAGGAACAATGCTGTCTCTCTGGAAACCGCCAAAAAACGATGGCAGTCGTAGTACAGCAAAAAGATCTGTTGAAATATAGATTATTAAAGCAGTGGGCTACACACCTTGGTTACATAATGTTTCTTCAGGAATATATAATCTACTTGTCTATCACATCTGTAGCTGTGATTTCTATAGCCTCATACACACAGTCCAGACCCATTAGACACATGTCTGATCGCTTACAAGCATGGTCGTGAGGAGCTTACAAGACTTGACTGTATTAAACTGTGTGTCAGAGGAATATTAACGGGAGGATTGGCCATAAGATTTACAGGAAATCTTGTGAACACAAAACAGACTCTGTATGTTTGAAGAGTACAAAGATGTTGACAGCAATGGGAGGTGGTCATAAGGATGCTGTCTGTATAGAATGGAGATTGGGTATTCTCTTTATTGAGTAGTGATCATTTAAGCTAGCAATATACTGGGAAGATTATCGGTCCCAGTAGGGGGTGGCCTGGTAAACGGGACGATTTCCCACTAGGGAAATGTCCTATCAACGGCACCATACACCTCCTCTGCTGGGACCAATAATCCTAGCAGAAGAGGGGAGGGGGGTGGCAGGGCTCTCTATGACGCTGCTGTACATCTATGGACTAAGCTGCTCTGACAGATTAGAAGTCTACCTTCAAAGCTGTCAGAGCAGCATAGTGCATAGATCTGCAGCAGCGTCTGTTGCAGGGAGTAGTACAGACAGAGATCAGCCGAAGCTGTGCTGTGTGAAGAGCGGCTTCGGCTGATCCCTCTCTGTACTACCCCCTGCAATAGCCGTTGCTGCATATCTATGTACTATTCTGCTCTGACAGCTCTCAAGTATACCTTTAAAGCTGTCAGAGCAGAATAGTACAAGCCCTGACCTTCCCCCCATCTTCTGCTAGGATTATCGGTCTCAGCAGAGGAGGTTTATGGTGCCGATAAAAGGACAATTTTATTGTCCCATTTATCGGCCACCCCCTGCTGTGATCAATAATCATCCCAGTGTATGGCCAGCTTTTACTCATACGTTTTGTAATACACTTAAACATGTCGTGTTTTTAATGTAATAATTTACTTAAATTTTTTATTATACAAATCAGAAAATATTTTATAAGCACACATTGGAACACAATTAAACTTAGGAATGAATGTTTGGTAACTATTGCTGCTATTACAGTTTTATACTTTTATTATACTCTTTTGTTTTAATACTTCACAGATCTTGATTCATTAATTACCTATATTACAATAACTGCACTGAAAGAGATGCTTATAAGATATGCAGTATTGTTATATTCATTTCTGTTATTTCAGTTCAGCTATTTACTTGAGTGTTGAACCAAAGTTAACATTTTTATTTATTTAAATAAGATTTCGACATTTATAGAGAGTCAGCATAAGTATAATTAACAGTTTTAGGTTTGAATGAAAAGAGCGATTAGGATGATTAAACACAATTCAATGTTTGTGTAAAATAAAAGATTAATTGTTCATAGTGTTTTTATTTGGCTGACATAATATATAAATGTCCATCGTCATCATAACTGACCTGTTCGCAATAAGACAATTAGTAGTTTATAAAGATATTTTGACAAGGCTGTAGTTTATTGTTTTATTTAAGTTTATCCCCGTTAAAAGAAATATAATATATAATCAAGTTTTACAATGGAAAAATATGTTTTTCCTGGTGGTATGAATTTAAATGATCATTAATCACTTGCTCTGCTATGTATGTCCCAGCTTCCATTGAAAAACATACTAGTGGACCCAGCATAAAGAACCCAGATTATTTAAACAAGAGTTAAAATACACAAACTATTTTATATTAAAAAAAAACCTCCCTGCACACTTTATTGTTTTATTAAGCATTTTAATAATACTTTTCTTGAAGTCTGTCCCCTGAGTGCTGAAAGTATGAACCTATACTCTCTCTGAAGCATAGTGTACTATGTACGAATGAGCCGTTCATTCCGTTATCCCAGTGGGGTCTATTTACTTAGAAATTCCTCTTTCAATGAACAAAGCTGTTCCAGGCTCGCTTCTCCTCGCAGCGAGCGTGGCAGCCTCGTTCATATAATTTACTAAAACTTACCTACCCGGCAAGGTCCCGCGATGAACTTCGCGTGAATGAAATCCTGCGCATGCGCAGAGACTCCAGTGCAGGAAAAACACTGCACGTGCATAGGGTCTTCTTAACGGGACTCTGAAATCTTAAGAGTCGGACATGTCTTCCGGACAGTTTTGTTTTTTTACAACTATTAATATTTGAAAATTATTTATTTATTTTTATGTTAAAAATTCGCTATAATAATTACCTAGTGAGCTGGTGCTAGTTTTACGCCGGGAGCGGAGTGTAAAACTCCGCTCCACTCCCAGGCTTTGTAAATATAACGAACCACAAGTCCGCTCTGAAAAGAATAGACTGGCGAGGTGATGTGTTATTTACATGCATCGCCATGGCGATCCATGGTTTGTAAATATATTTTCACATGAAAACGGGCATTATTGCAGGAAAATGATCTTTTGTAAATAGACCCCTAAAGCTCTTGGAGGTTTCAAGAACTCTCACTTGTCAAAAATATAGCAAAGTCATCAAGTGTGTTCCGAGCTACTTTTCTATAGAGCCATGCCTTGAAACGCATCATCAGGGATTAAAGAAACCCCAAGCCGCTGTCTTCTATAAGTCATCTCCTCTCTTGTTGTCCAGAGTTTCCTTCAGATGACCAGCACGGGCATTCGTTAAAGGTAAGGTAAGAAAGAATACAGGGGTGGGCATTGGAAGTCAGCAGGAGGGGAAGAGGTAGAAAGATATGGGGTTCATACTGAACACTACAAGGTAGTTTGTAAATTAATGTTTGATTGATTTTAGAGATATTATATTCATTTAAGATATAATTATTTATATTGTTATATTCAGGGGCGGAACTACCATTGGTGCAACGGCACCGGGGCCCCTGCTGATACAAGGGCCCACATCCATCATCACTGTACCGCCAAAGCTCCCCACTGGGTTACCTGGATATCATCAGGGCCAAAGCATATTTTTTGCACCTGGGCCTACAACTCGTTAGTTCCACCTCTGGTTATATTGATATATTTTAGCCACATATTAAGCCCTACTATTGTTATATGTAGGGCTTAATGTGCTCCCATAATAGCCTGTTACAGGGGCATATGGTGTCATATTAATAATAGAAATCTATATTCCCCCATATTAGGGCTTAATATGATCGTATAGTAAGATATTATTGGGACAGATTAGGTCCTACTATAGGGGGATATGGAACTCTCTCATTATTAGGCCTTCATGTGCCCCTGTAATAGGCTGTTATGGGAGCACATTAAGTCCTGCTATGCACTCCATATACCCCTATAGCAGGTTTCAATATGGGGCTAAAAAATACCCAAATATAACAAGTTCTCTGTTTATATTATTAATGAAGAGAGCTGGAGGACATTTTAATTAAATAACAAAAGACAAAAATAAATGAACAGAATCTTATGCAAAAACCATGTGGTAGATACACTAAATATAAATCTAATAGGCTCTGGTGTGTGCCATCCAACACCGGACTTATGCAAGCTGTCTGTGTAGATCGGGTGTTGGGACCACACTGCACATATTCTGGGCATGTCCTGGGGTGGATCCATACGATAGGGGGTTCCTTGACATCCGCATGCGTAAACCCCACAAAGGGGGCGGAGTTAGGCATGTAAAAACAGCATGTGTGGACGGCGTTTGCCACTTTTGTATGACGGACGGATATTGCCTAAAGTCGGCACTTGAGAGGGGTGTGACATGAGAGGTCACTTCCCTTTTCTGTGCAGTGTGCCAGACCTCCGTGTGTATGGAACAGTGCGGACATCTGGATCCGTTATAAAGTTATTAAATGTAAAAATAAGTAAGTGTCTGATACAATCGCTGTGGTGTCAAACCAATAAAATATTTACTAGCTATGCAAAGGTAAAAAGCATACCCAATGCCTAATACGCAGTCATACAGTAACAATGCAGACACATAGGCAAACAGTCAAATGCAAGAACAAAGGAGGTGCGAACACATTATATATATTACTTGACACTTAGCATGTGTGGCCAGCCAGCCTGCACAAACAGCCACTGAACAGATACTCTGTATTCCACACAGTCAGCGTAGGATAGCGCAATAAATGGCATCAGGTTTAGGGACACTGGTCAGTCTCCTACAGGTCAGAGGGTCAGGACCTTTGATTTCAGATTCTCCTGATTGTGTATGTACAGCTGCAGGTTTATCACAGGAATGCTGGCTTTCATATCCAGCTGATTCTGGCCATGCCTATGGATCATATACACCATCCTGAAGTAAAACTGTATGAGATACAGTGGTGGGATTCAGCCGGTTCACACCGGTTCTGCAGAGCGGATACCTAATGTAGGTATCGGTGCTGCAAACCGTTTACTAGTAGTGCACGCCGGCGGCGACTGCAGCACATCTCCGACCTCCTCCTCCCCTGTAGGATGACGTTGCGTGACCTGGGATCACACAACGTCATTCAGAGCCCACATCCCGGACACATGATGAGTGATACTGGGGGGACTGGACACATGATGAGTGATACTGGGGGGACTGGACACATGATGGGGGATGCTGGGGGACTTTCCAGCTGTCCCCAGTTATTTTAAGTAAAGGCAGTTAAAATATTAGGGCCCATGGACCGTAAAGCAGTACGTGCCCTTACCCACACAGAAAGCTGGATACCAGACTCCGACTGATGCTGATGCACAGAGGGATCGTAAATCTAGATCCGTTGTGAGTCCCCGCACTGATGGCTGTCATTACGAAGTAGGGACAGCCGACAGTTGCTTTTCAGCTGTCTCTATTTCGAATAACAGCCATTTTAGAATGTTATTTTTTATGAATGGGTGAGTATGCCATTAGGGTTAGGGTAGTGAGAGAGGAGGGTCAGGGTAAGAATTAGGGGAAGTGGTGGGGGACTTTATTTTATACACTTTTCAGAGCACCGAAAACTCGAGGGTTAGGCTGCAGGAAGGAGACATAGGGTTAGGCTGCGGTTGGGGAGACTTAGGGTTAGGCTGCAGGAGGAGGGGGACAGGGTTAGGCTGTGGGGTGGAGGGTTAGGGTTAGGGTGAGGGTTAGCGAGTGGGTTGGGGATAGAGGCCCGTATTCAGACCTCCGTCTTCTGTGGCCGTCCGTCCGTAACTAACCGATTGAAGTTACTGGGTATGCGTGGTAATTATGGTACGCTATTTACGTAGCGTTTTCGCTATGTAGATTGCATACACACGGTCTTTAAGGTGTTTAGGCAAATTCATCTGTATTTCTATACATTAAGGTGTAGTTCCATTGCAAATACTGTAAAGCATTTAACAAACTATTGCTATTAGGAGATTCATAGCATTCATAGTATGTTATAGCTACAACTTGAGAGGATTTAGATCATATTCTGTAAAGAAAACTGACCTGAACTGACCTGTAAATAAGAATGAATAGGAAAGCTGCTTATTCCTTAATATAACATATACTATAATGTCACTATGTCATCTTTCAAAAGACATATACATTCCATAACACAGGTAAATTAAATGTATTATAAGGATACGCCAAGAGGGGGTTTTGTATACTATATATACACTATTCAAATAAAATGTATAGTCTTTACCTTAATCTGGAGTATAAATGTCATGTGTCATAGGTCAGAAAGTATAATGCATTATGCACTAACCATGTGGCAAAATAAATTGAAAACGTTCACAGTATAAGGATGATTAATGATGTAAACTAGTGAACCATAGTAGCAGAGCTTGACATGCCGGCGTTTGTAATTCTTCATCTCTCATTTCCTTCTTTTCATAGAAAATCAATTGATCTTCTCTCAGGGAATTCATGTTCTACATCAGTCTGGAAAAGGCTCCTCATTAGAAAGACTCAGTTCATTTACAAATAGATTTGACATGGGAGAACGATGTCTGGCCTGCCATTGGATGGCAACGTGAAGAAAGAACACCTACCTTTACATTGTGCATGAAGTGTAGCACTTTGTCTTTGGGGGAACACATTTCATGTATACTTCAGTACATTTTATGTGTATTGGTTGCTATATTTATTCGTACCATCTATTATAACATTTTGTGTTACATAGAAACATAGGTCTGGATTCACAGTTATGTAGTTTTCGTCTTACGTACGTTGTTTTAAGAATTGAGCTACTACGCATGTGTAGTAGCTTATTTAAGCTATCTACGTACCATTTCTGTACGTAGATAGCGTAAGCGCATTCTTACGTAGTAGCTTAATTCTTAAAGCTACATACGTAAGATGAAAACTACGTAACTGTGAATCCAGACCATAGACTGTGATATCAGACAAGAGTAACTTGGTCCATCCAATTTTTATACCCTAGACCCTCAATTATGTTTAAGATTTCGGATATAACTATATTTATCCCAAGCATGTTTATCTATTAAAATTTTACAGAAAGGACGTGTTTGTGCCAATAACCAAATTTCCAGTTTGGACACAGCATGGAATTCTTAAGATAGGGACCTTCTTTTGTATGTTCGTACATGTCAGGAGAGTGCATCCAGCATCGGATTTCTGCTTCTGCTGCAAATATGACACTCGATCCGGTACAATGGGAGGTAACAATACTTTACTGATAAATAAAATAGCTTCTTATCAGAGGTAGTAGTGGCTAACACAGTAAAAATTTGGACATGCTTGGAGAAAATCGTAAATCCTTAAAATAAAGATCAACCCGGGTTTTTCACATTGCCTCACGATTGGACAGCTTTGTTTACTGTTGTTATGGCAACAGTAAACAAACCTGTTTCTAGTGCTGTTTTTTTTTTTTTTTTTACAACGTAAAGGCGTGCTGATGCTTGTAGTGCTACAAGTACCAGCATGCCCAAGGATGCCAGGGCATGCTGGTGCTTGGAGAAATACAAGCGCCAGCGCCAGCATGCCCTGTCATCCAGTGTTAAACACAAAAAAGTTATGCGCCTCCTAGCTACATAATAAAATATAGGGCTGGTCCTTAATATTAAAAAAAAAATGAAATTTAATACATCTAATGTAAAAATGCACTAAATAAATAAATAAAATCAAGACATTAATATGATTAATAAAAAGAAGTACTTACCAACTTGAATTGGATCCAAGTTTCTAAGCTTTTAATCCGTGGGGGAGGTCTTAGCAAAAAAAAAAAAGGGGGGGGGGTTGCCCGGATCCCACCTCGGATTCCCAAGTCCGGATGGGCTCAGTTCTCAGAGAACCGAGTCCACTTCGGATGGGCTCGGTTCTCAGAGAACCGAGTCCACTCATCTCTAATTTACATAATGACGTGTGTTTGTAAGTGAACCCAACATAGACCGGAACATTTCCATTTGTACACAAAATATCTAAATCCAGGCTGAACGGAAAAGAGAGGAAAGTCAGAGGTCTGGATTCAGTTCATTATGATTAAATATGTGCAATTGTTGTCACTACTGAACCAAAAAAATTATTTTCCATTAAAACAATGGTAATTCCTACGTATAGTCACAGCTTGAATAATACAAAGGTTTAAAAACTACTGGTGCAATTCTTTCTGCAAACAAACCACGGGAGATTGACTCATAACACAGGTAATGACACTATTGCGCCCGGATCCCACCTCGGATTCCCAAGTTCGGATGGGCTCAGTTCTCAGAGAACCGAGTCCACTCATCTCTAATTTACATAATGACGTGTGTTTGTAAATGAACCTAACATAGACCGGAACATTTCCATTTGTACACAAAATATCTAAATCCAGACTGAACGGAAAAGAGAGGAAAGTCAGAGGTCTGGATTCAGTTCATTGTGATTAAATATGTGCAATTGTTGTCACTACTGAACCCAAAAATTTTTTTTCCATTAAAACAACAATGGTAATTCCTACGTATAGTCACAGCTTGAATAATACAAAGGTTTAAAAACTACTGGTGCAATTCTTTCTGCAAACAAACCACGGGAGATTGACTCATAACACAGGTAATGACACTATTGCTGTGTTTACTGCACAGGTCCTTAGTGCACAAAACACATGACAGTTATTAAATATTTTGTAATATCATACAGGAAACAGAACATTTAACACTAGAGAGATGCCATAAAAAAATATAAACTTCAACCTATTTAATCTCCAGTAGCACTTAAATACAATAGAATAGAATATAGGATGATGAGACGTACAGTTGCCTAAGTTTTAGACTATGTATAATGTTTTTTAACAGGATTTTTGCTGTGGAATGTTAATTTAGTAATGGACATATATTTTTAGTTTTTTTTGTTAAAACAGTATTTATCCTTATTAAAAAACACGTATACTTTTGAATATTTTGGGGCTTTCCAAGAACAAAATTAGATTTCGATTGTTGGTTATTTGTAGACAGTGGACTGCATCCAGACTTGTGACACGTGTGTGTGTGGATTGCCAGTGTGATGGTCTCTTTTTTTGTAGGACCATCGCACACCGATTAAATAGCGATTGCTGGCAGTTGTCAGCAGTCTCCATTTTTTACTACGACGCTGTAGCTGCAAAGATTTTTATTTAGAAAAGGTAAGTCTTACTCTAAGCCTAACCTTAACCCTTCACTAACCCTCCTTGTCCTACAGCCTAACCCTAGCCTTCCCCTTAAGCATTAACTCTACTTTTTAAAGCTCTAATCCTTACCTCAGCCCTGCCGCAGTCTAAGGTCTTACCCTAACCAATAGCAATTTTCTCATTGGCAAGCATTTTGAACATGACACAGTCACCATTCAGCTGGGGCTGTATTATTTCAAAATAGGGTCACCCAGACCCAGGGCTGCCTTCAGGATTTGTGAGGCCCGGCAGGGCCGGATTAAGCCTTCGGGGGGCCTGGGGCACTTGAGAAAGGAGGGCCCTATGGGCTAAAATTAAGAGCATAGTGTCTATGCCCAAGGGAGTCTTAGCCTGTGCCTCTTCATTGTGTCCACATAATTATTAGCCTGTGCCTCTTCATTGTGTCCACATAATTATTAGCCTGTGCCCACTCATTGGGCTTGTTGCAGACTTAAGTAAGTGCTTGGAATTAGTTACTCCTGGGCTAACACATGTTGATTGCAGAGTCATATTTCATCTGTTGCAAACAGCATTAAATAACAGTGTGATAGTAAAGATGGTCACTATCTGTGTGCAGTAAGCAATTTAAAGATATATCCCTGCATGCAAAGAGTAAAGATATATCCCTGCATACAAGGAATACAATTAACTTGACTCCCCCCTGCAATCAACATGGTTTAGCCCAGGAGTAACTAAGTTCAAGCACTTACTTCAGTCTAGATCCAGCCCATTGTGTCCATATAATTATTCATCTGTGCCCCTTTATGTCCATATAATTATTAGTCTGTGCCCCTTTGCGACCATATAATTATTACTCTGTGCCCCTTCATTCAGTGTTCCCCCTCTCTTTACTTTGCTTTCTTCTATATTCTGCCCTCTTGCCTCTTCTCTGACTCAGGCTGGTCGGCTGTCATTCGTCAGCAACTCGGTGTCGTTCTTTACACTCGCCGGCGTTCTTCCTCACTTATGGCTGGGCGTGATGACGTCACATCCGGCCGACACACATGCAGGAAACAGGTGAAGGAAGCCGGAACCCAGCCAGCTCACCTTGCCAGCGTGGCGCCGCAAGCTGAGCTTTCAAATTTTTTTCCCCTATTATCGTGTGGTGCTGCGGGCGGCAGTCCGACGGAGATTGCTGACGGGAGATCGCGACGCTGGAGGTGTCTTAGGGACGGACAGGCACAGCAAAGTAATGGCAGGCTGTGGGGGGCCCTTAGATGGGGAGGACGGGGGCACGTGCCCCCTGTGCCCCCCCCTTAATCTGGCACTGGGCCTGGAACACACCAGTGGGCCTCAACCCCTATGTGACATAATCAGTGACATCATGTGGGTGGGGCCCCGCAGACCTGCCCACATGCAGCACAGATCTGGTTCTTAAAGTCTATCCAATAGTGGGGCAGAAAGGGGTTTGTATGAGAGGGGTTTATTTATATTTTATAGTACAGACTTACTTTCCCTATCCAGGTTTCCATGCTGGTTCCATGTAAAATCTTAAGGTACAGTTCTTCTCTTATATACCTGTACAGCCGCCACCATGGGATTCAGCAGGGATCCTTCTATATTTCCTTTTAAACCCTAAAGCACTGAATCAATTTTTATGCTGTTTTGTAACCTGATAAACTAAAGAAGTGTGTGTGTATTATATTATAGAGAGAAATAGCTACTATATCACACTTGAGAATGATAGTTTAAAAAAAGGTTCTTATTGTGGATACGGAATTGAAATGTTGTGCAGTCCTCTCACCCCCTCCAAATACTTATCTATTTCAGCATGTGACCTTTACATGACAGAAGAAAAATTAAAACCTTGGACTTTTGGAATGTAAAGGTCTTTCGCTGACCTGTAACACTTCTCTGCTACATGTTGGCATTTGATGTTTAAGTTTATGTGATACTTGTTGAGATATTTTCTAAAACTCTATATTTCAGTCTCTGCACCTGCTGAAACAGAAATCTCTGATAACTGAGTATTTCTTTAACAACCTGATGGAATTCATATTATGTAAACATCATGCAATCTAGAGAAAAGTTATCCGACAAGTCTGATCTAGACCTGTATGTCTAAACTATGCAAGCACTATGAGTTATATGCCGCATCTGAAGCCCTATAGATAGAACTACAATACTGAGGTCATGGTATTTCAATGGAATTTATGAAAGGGAAAGCCATATTTCTGATATGTTAGTTATATCTATCCTCCGCTAGTATTAGCTTGTGTATATTGTATGTACTCTGTAAACCGCTTTCACTGGAAAAAGACGCATTAGAAGGAAACTTTTTACCAGGGTTGCAGACTTTTCCGGAATATCCGGGAGACGCACGAAATCTGTCAAATCTTGAGAGGCCACTTTGCTTTTCATAACAATAATCCCTAGTTTTACTAGGGACGGGTGGGACACGATAACGCAATTTTCATCATCAAGCCACGCCCACTGCCTGGAACACTATTAATTACGATAGTGATGGAAAGAGGTGGGGCTTTATGGCAACATTTGCATAAATCATGCCATTAAGCCCTGCCCCATACCTGCCTCTATCTTCCGGGCTCCCCTCTCTGTCCGTCCGGGACACTTGTGGATAGATATACAGATACTAGTAGGAATCATTGTATATCTGTCCCTGGCAGGCTATACTACAGAGTGGGAAACTCTGCCCCTGGTGTATATGTTAACACCTATATTATCATTAATAAATCTAAATTAATGCATGCACTAGAAATAGAAGTGCACAAAAATATGTTATCTTCAGCTCTATTTACTAAAGCTTTAAAAAGTTCATTTTTGAAATTATGAAGTAATAACTCCAAAAATGAACTTTTTGCTATTTACAGCAGCTGCACCGCCATGGAAATCACCAGTTTCCATGGCCATGCGGCAAAACTTCACCTGCCCTCGCCGAAAATCATTCCTTGGTAAAGAAATTACCTAATTCTATCCTATGATCATTAAACTGGAATACTATGTGCATTAGTCGTATAAAAAGAATTATTCTTTGAAACACTTTAATCACATCTTTAATTATCCTGATAGATCTCACCTATTAATTCTTCTGGGCTCTGCTTTCTTTTTGTCATGAAAACAAGACCAAATGAGGTCAGTCCCAAAGTGGTTTTAATTCCTTCAACACTTTTTATCTTCTTAACTCGCAATTTGCCTTGCAGCTATGTATAGACGCTCGGTTCCATGAGCTGAAAAAGGAATCTGCAGGGCGGTGAAAGATCTCTGACGATGTGCAAAAATGAATTAATAACAAACTATAATGCAGCATTGGCAGGCTACATAATTACTTAATATGTGCGGGTTGTGAAAAGATCTCTGAGACCTGCCAAAATATATTCATAACAAACTAATCATCAATCGGTTATCTTCAGTGTGGGTTCCACCTACAAGATGGAAGAGCTTCTCCACTGCAGTTCTCCAATATCTCCTCAATCATCTGCCTATGCTGACCGCATCAACCATGATGGGACAGGGTCTGAGATCTGATTTCTGAGTTCTGAGCAGAAGCTTCTTAGGTGTAAATACAGTCCTTAATTTCAAGCTCCTTCTTAAGTCTGAATCAGATCCAATATCCCTACTGTAATACTGCTTAAGTTGGCAGCTTTTATATATCATTATTGCAGCAATAACATTTGAGGCACATGCTAGACAAACCGAAGACAGGGCTATATTTACAAAAAAAAAATATCCCCCCGAAAGGAAACTGCTCCAGGCTCGCCTGTGCTTATGGCAAGCCTGGCAGCTTCCCCTTTAAAATTTACCAAAACTCACCCCTCCGCCGAGGTCCCTCGAAGTCCCTCGAAGTGCTCTGCCCGCATCGCAGCCACTTCATATCGAATGATTCCTGCGCATGCGCAGAGACTTCACAGCCGCACTTAGAAAATTTCAGCCCAAATATGAAAACCCACTGCGCATGCGCAGGGTCTTCATATCGGGCTGGAATCTTCTAAGTCGGACGAGTCTCCCGGACAGGTGAGTTTTGTATTTTTGTAATATTATTTTAACGTTTTTAATGTTGTTATTTATTTTTTTGGTTTAAAAAAAAAACATCAATTTTTTATTTTTTTGTTTAATGACTGCATGCTACTTCATACCAACGATCTCCCCACACATACCCCACTTTTCCTCCCCCTAATAACGGCTATTAGGGGGAGGAAAAAGGGAGAATATGAGGAGATTGCTGGCATGAAGTCACTAACGCCACCCTCAGATGGCGTTATTTTTTCCCTCGGTGCCGAGTAAGAATTTCGGCACCAAGGGATAGTACATTGTAATACTGTTAAGATCAACGGGCCGCCGAAGCCTTTTGAAGTGTTTGTGCATCGCCATGGAAACAGTAGATTTACATGGCGAATGCACTTTAGTAAATTTTAAAATGTTAATTTTCAGGTGATAATGAGCGTTTTAGCGTTAAAACACCCATTATCACCCGGAAATTTTGATATTAAATAGAGCGCCCAGCGACTTACAGTTGTCTTGGCATGGAGCTAGGTAATGTAGATGTTTAGACCTAGCAAAAGGAAGAAAAGATAGATATATGTCTTGTAAGAAGAGTTAGCTGTCCAATGATAAAACCTGTAATCTGTTTACAGTAGTACCTCAATTCCACCAGAGGTGTCGCTATTGTTTTCACTCTGTAATGTAAGCCCCTGTGCCTGGTATATCTGACTTTCATATCAATCCTTGCCACATCTTTAATTGACTACCTGCTGTTTCTCCTGTTTACCTGTTTTCTGTTATCCTGGTTATGCATCTGTTACATCAGAGTTTTTACCTGTCATCTAAAATAACATACCATGCTCATGTTTAAACAGTGCAAGGATTACACAGCTATTTGACATATGTAATTTGTGTTTATTTCATATCACTGTGTGATATGTAGAATATAATCATCCTGTACCATGTACTCTAACCATAGACAAACCCTATATTCTGTATAGCGTCACCTCTATTTAAAACATATATCCTGTAGTGCAGTAGCAATATGAAGGGTGGGTGCTTCACGCATTTTCTCCATTGCGCGTTAGTTCTCCCATAGTTACTGATCAGTGCTTCCCTGTTGTATGCTGCACAATACCTTTCATGTGTATAGAACAATCTTCCAGGTGTACTTTTCTCTCACACCCATCAAACAGAGAGAAGGATATTCTTTGTAAGCTCTGTGGTATGTGTGGAATATTAAAATCAGATACTATTGTGCAAAGATCTGTCAATAAAATATCCCTTTAAAAGGTCAATACATCTTTTTCTTTTGAGGCAACACCTAGTAACCTAACCAAACAAATGCAGACCCAGTACATTGTAAAATTAAGAAAGAACCACAGAAAGGTGAGAACAGTGGGGGGTTGAGGAAATATGTTGTGTATTTGTAGAAATACACGTGTAATAGTATGTGTCTGTATGTAATTCATTAATACCCACAATAAAAAGTAAGAACATTGGGTAGATCCAGACCTACGGGCTAGTTACGTTACAATGCGTAACGTATTCACGCTAGCGTAATTACTAGGCACTCCCATAGACACTCCCCTCGGTTGTACGCAATTTGGCCTTTTACACTGCCCAAACCCTACCTTAACTTTTCATAGCGTAAGTACTGACGTACGTAATGGATTTACGTACGTGACGGCTTAATCCGGCCCACACTGTCCAATTTAAATGCCTCCCCCGCCTCCAAAGCGTAATTACGTGTCTTATTGTTGCCCCCACCCTTTCGTTCGTATTTACACTGACGGTACGTACGTTGGGAGTTACGTGGCATAACATCTGCTGTGCGCATGCGCAGTAAATACAAGCGGGTGAAATGACGTCATCGGCTAGCGTAAATACTTGTTGCCAGGGCAATAGTAAACAAATTACACCAATCAAGTAGTTGAAAAACCTGGGTAGCATCTTTCACACTGTACCCTTACCCGGGTCGGACCCGGGAATAACCCTTCCTTTGTCCCGGGTCCAATTCCCAGGTTATTAGACCCGGGTAGGGGCACCCAGACCCTTTCACACTGCGCCTTGACCCGAGTTGTTGCAGCTTGCCACGGCAATTACCCGGGTTTCTGGGGCTATGTGAAAGGGATATTAGTCTATGGCTTGTTTTTCATATTACTATTTTAGTTTTGTTCTGTGCAGTGCGAAAAAAGGGGGGGGGGTTGGGCAGGGCCTGGTGAGCCAGGGCATAGTTTGGAGGCTGGGCAGAGTTTTTGACCTTGCAAATGTTTAGAAGTATGTGATAAACACCCCAATATCTGTCCCTACTGTGAAATTGTAGCATCAGTTCCAGAAAAGAATCTGATTGTAGTTTGTATTCTACAAGGAATGAGCTGATGCCCCATAGCTGTGTTACAGCACTAACCTGGTAATATAAGGGCTAATCAAACAAAAACAGTGTGTGAGGGGCACAAAC
>WWET01000516.1:488333-509070 GCA_011038615.1 Limnodynastes dumerilii
AATTGCCCGGATTGTTGGTGGACTTATAACGCTGCCATGTGAAACACACGGCACTGCTCCCAGAAAAGTCCCGGGTGCAAAATACCGGGTTTTTCTGGGAGGGTGATGTGAAAGCGGTATTAAAAGTAAATCCTGAAAATGGGATGCAGTCTTCGGTAAGAAAATTGTATTTTCATAATATAAGCAACCAAAAGCTCATTTTTGCAAAAAATACAAGATTCAGAGGGCTGCGCTCTCCTTCAGCTGCAAACCTTTTACCTAGAGGTATAAACCTCAAATAACCTCTCAATTCCCTGTCTAAATAAATAGACTGGTATACATAATCTAAAAAACAAGGTGAATGGATTTTTGCGCTAAAGTAATTCTTAAATAGTCTCGATACCTTCCAAAATTCAGTCTTGATTCATGTATAGTCCTCAAGTTCCACAGGTAAGTTGTTGTGTTTTCTTCCTTTATCCTCTGATGGTAATGGAAATCCTTTTATGATGTTTCCTTTTCTTTTGAAGTTCGTCCGAAAACAAAGAAACAGATCATGTGTGGTAAAGTTAACCTTTGTTTGTTCCTCTGGAACCAATCAAATGCCTACTCACATGTCATGTTTCTTTGCTTTTATGCTCAAAATCTGTCTCTTTTCCAGGTCCTAAGATAGATGGTCTTCGGAATTCCGTGCGTGTATCGAGACTATTTAAGAATTACTTTACCGCAAAAATCCATTCACCTTGTTTTTTAGAAAGCTCATTTTTAACTGCCTGTATTTAAAAAATATTACTATTTCCAAAGTTTTCATAATAATTTGTGGAAACATATCGTTCTACATACTTACCCATTCATTTATTCGCAAAACTGGCTGCGGGGGAGAGTCTTAGGGTTAAGCTGCAGGAAAGGGAGCTTTAGGGTCAGGCTGTGGGGAGGAGAGGGTTAGAATCAGGCTGCAGGGAGATGTGGGTAATGTAAAGGAAGGGGGGGTTGGTTAAGGATTAGGAGAAGGGTTGGGAAATACTCACCAATAACCACTGCCTCTTCATCCTAGGAATGATCGATTGCTTCTCCTCAGTGAGGCAGAAGCAATCAATTTCCCAAGCACTTCAAGTTTTCCTGGAAGAAAACGTCCATTTCGAAAAAGGCCCGTTTGATGCAGAGACCCACACCCCTTGAAAACATATAATTGTATCACAGGTTTAAACGGCAAACAAAAACTGGAGAAAATCCTCTGAAGGTAAGTGGCTAATCCTAAACGGCTCGGGCTCGGTTAACCCCTTAACTTAACACTTAACCTAAGTAAGCCTAATGTATTTTTTAAAAGAGTTCGACTTCCACAGCCCTATCGCTTTGATAGCATCTGGTGGGTGTTCTCCTAAAGCGGTGGAAGTGGCAGCGCCAATCTAGAATGAATGGGTTCCATAATATGAGGGATCCAGACCGATCTCCTTTATGCATCTTTTAAAAACAAATCCAAATAGATTGTTTTGTTCTTGCTCGTTTTAATTTGTTTGTTTAAATTGTAAATACAAATGGATTGCATATATGTGCTATTTACTCTGTGCCCATGCTTTGTGCAATGTCCATTTCAAAAACTCAATAAAAAACCATATTTCCATTTAAAAAACCAAAAAAAAAACCATGTGATTAAAAAAAAAAAAAAAAAATATAAGTTACAAATAAGGAGGAAGAGGAAGAAGAAGACAGCAAAGGTAAGAGAAGCTTAGAATAGGTTAAGAGAGAAATGTTGGGGAGTTGGGTCGCACTGTGGAGTTGAGACTCTTGTTGGTGGAGTTTGGGGCGGGGGGACGTGCCCCTCTTGGAATGTTTATACATTCTGGGAGGGGCACGTCCTTTTGCCTGGGCTCTGCCGGCAGGGGTTTCGATTTTGCAGTGCGATTTAATTCTCCAAATTAAATGTGAGCTCACATCAGCAACAATAACTTTGTAATCATTTAAAGAAATATCTGACTCCTGCAACATTTGACTCTATATGGTTGGGTTTGGTCTATTACTGACTGATATAAGCACTTTACCAACGGCTCCTTAAACTATATTCAAATGTATTATTTCTAATCGCATTTGTATTTTTGTAGCTCTGATATGATACTCAGTCTGTTTTGTCTATAGCTGCACATACCTGCTTTTAAATATATATTCTAATTTTTGGTAAGATCTATATGGTCTACTAATATTAATAAAAATCCTTTTTTTACCTGTTAAAAAAAAAAAAAAACAAACAAACAAATCCAAATTGGTACTTGGTTAGTGGGACCCTGTCCTCATGGGTTAGCCTATTGGTGCCTCTCTTAGACCCCCAAGACAGATAACGATTGGCTAGAGCCACTGGGCAGATATACTTATTTTCTTGGGATGCGAGAAAAATCCAGTGCCTCCCTGGCCTACATGATCTGTGTTTGACCTGTGCTCTCTGCAAGCCACTGAGTTGCCTCTGATGATGATATTTCTCTTCAATGTGCCAAAGTTGATGGCCTTCTTCCCGGATGTCCACTTGGACAGCTGAGTTACTCTCGTCCAGATCTCTAAGTCCTTAATACCAAAGTCAATACATTGCCAGTCTCTTGTTTCTTGTTTACGGAAACCTTCATTGTATCACCTCCATATTGTCCCCCTAAAATTTCAGAGCATGTCTTGAATTAGGTGTAGATAGCACCAAAAGGCCCTAGCTGGACATTTGAGTAACAGGCAGAAAAGACACTTAAACCCTCTATCCACCTAGAGAAGGTCTTGTAAGCCTCCTCTTCTACTCTTCCTTTCGCCAACACTGCTGTCAGACGGGGTAAATGCTCAACTGCGACAACTTTGCTTTTTTAACAAAAAAAAATCTGTTCCTATTCTTCTTTTTAAAATAATAAAGAAAGAAAGAAAGAAAGTGTTTTCATTTTAAAGATAAATTTGGAGCACAAGAACATTCTCCCCAAACGGCAGTATATTACTATGAGACCCTTTAATCAATATACATCTTATTCATATGACTTCTATTGATGCCTCCAAAGCTTACCATGGGAATCTTCCTCCAGAATCTCCACAGCTAAATATTTAAGCAGCTTTTGCAAGTAATTACTGTGTTTTACAGAGTTAATAACTTGGGACTAAAGGAATGTAATTGGAATTAAAATTCAATTAATTAACTGAAGGAAGTAAAAAAGGGTTATGCTAGGTTTACAATCTCTGCTGACCACAGGAGTCAGGTGTTTGTTGTACCATTGCCAGTAAAGGGTTTAAGTCCTCTAATGAATCACACCCTAAACAAGACAATTGGAAGTATGAAAGTTTTCTAGTTAACTATAAAAATTCCAGTTTACAAGAATGGCAGACTACATCAGTGGAAGGATGAGCCCAATGGGACAACTTGCACTTGCTACACTCAGCTGTGACTGTAGTTTGTCTGAGGAATGGAGTAGTAGTATATGTATATGCAGTGGTGTAACTACCATGGATGAAGGGAGTGCTTATGCTACAGAGCTTGGAGAAGTAGGGGGTTTGAGAGGGTCATCCTCCTGCCTCCTTCATTCAAGGAACTTTAAGATGACAGCCAGAAGCTGAAGCTGATCACCTGATGGTGGCTCCTAGCAAGTTGCAGCCCCTGGAGGCTACTACCTCTTCAGTAATAGGTAAAACCAAAGCCCAAGACAAGTAGGAAGGCGAGAGTGACAACTCTCGACAGAGAGAAATACATGAAGAGTAGACCACAGTGCCAGATAGAACCAACACTGGGAACAAGGCAAAAATGAGAATACCAAGAAGACAAACAACTCTAAACAAAGACAAAAGTCACTCACCTAAACCCCACACAACCAGAGGAGAGAGGACGAAACAACACAAAGAAGGCTGAATAACACAGGGATGGTAAGATAACACTGGGAAGGCCTGGTAACACTGGAAAGGAAACCTAACACTGGGAAGCCAGAAAACAAGGAGACAACAGGCAATCAATTAACAAACTCAGAATCGCATATCAGTACAAGATAGATCAGACAAGAGAGCAGGAAAGTGCAGAGTGACCAGATGCTATAACTGGCAATATGTGAATGCTCCTACCGGTTCTTATATAGAAATTCTATTGGCCAGCAGACTCATACTTCCATGCAGATTGGCTGGTGCCTTGGTTGTAAACTAGCAGCCAGGACACCAATAGAATAGTGGCTTGTGAGAGCGCGTGCCTTCCTGTCTTGCGGCTCTCCCACATTGTGGTCTGCATGCGCAGGGCCAGATTAACAATGAGGCTAATGGGACTACAGCCCCAGGCCTCCATCTGAAAATAGGCCCCACACACTGCAGATCTCCTGGCCTCCCACTGCAGTGCATAAGTATGACATCCTCCTCCAAAGCATAGTGTGGGCCCTTGATCATTTTCAGCCCCAGGCCCACATGGCCCTCAATCTGGCCTTGTGCATGCCTCAGAAGTAGCCACACCGCTGGGGATCCACGTGCCAGCCGACATGTGGACCAAGGAATGCAGCACTGGAATCTGAGGTAAGTTTGCACAATCATTTACACACTGACCAGGGCAGCATGTAACACAGGTCAGCTATGCTTCCTCACCATCTTTTTTCAAATCCTTTCACCAACATTTGCAGAGTGAGCTTTATAATCTTTGTTTATTGTGCTGTCCCTTTATTTGACTTCTCCTTTGCTGGATTACAGTTTTAGAATGTAATTATATTCATACACTATTAACCATTCTTAGCCCCCTGCTATCTACTGAAATTCAATTTAGAATTCACTTAGATGCTTCCACCAGACATCAGGCTCTGAGATGTGTCTGCAGGAAAAGCCAGAGTGGATATGACAGGAGGAGCTGTGTAAAATTTGCTGCTGTAGTTAAACATGTCATAAAAGATAGAGAGCAAAACCATGTTGGTTTCTATTTATTACTTCCTGCAATATGTTACTTAATGTCAGGCATTAATTACACACAGGGCCGCCATCAAGGGGGTACAGTCGGGATTACTGTCCCGGACCCCAAAGCTGATGGAGCCTGCAGTTACTTACCATGGCTTTATGGCAGCAGGTATTAATGGTATACTACCGCTGATACTTGCTGCTTAGAGTTGTACACTATAGGGAAATCCTTCTCTGTGCATCGACCCGGTGGCAATGTAGTTCCATGGTACTCCGCCTCCTATGTGATGTCACGGATGAGGTTGTGTAGGGGCAGGGAGACGAAGATGTGCCCCCGGGCCCCAAAATATCTGGCGGCGGCCCTGATTACACATATTAGACCGGATTCAGACCAATGCTTATGCTGTGTTTGAAGCTCTGTATGAAGCAGCAGCGGAATCCAAAGCTAGATCCTGACTGCCATGGTCACTCCTCTCACATGTATGGGCTTTCTAGAGCTTATGTATGGGCTTTCTAGAGCTTATGTATGGGCTCACTAGAGCAGAAGCCTTCCCTAAAATGTTTGCACTTTCTCCATTTTACATGGGTCTTGATAGGACGGCATATGGTTTCCCTTCTGGCAATCGCTGTGCTCTGCTGGGCTTCTCTGGTTAGTGATTGGGGTTAGGAATTAGGCTTATGGGGCCAGATCCTGACCTATGTTCCCTTTACGTTTTATCATGTAGCGTATTTACGTTAGCGTATTTCTATGCACTCCCCTAGACACTCCCCTCGCCCTGACACGTTTTTGTGCCAGCATATTAGCTGTCGGAATTTAGACCACACCCAGTATAAACATGCCCTTACAGCACATTTCAATAAATCCCCCCTCCCATCTAGCCTATGCTTCCCATCCCATCTCACCCCAACGTCGGATAGACTTTCAGCATGTGAGTCTGGTTCCTGTGGATCTTTAAGACCCAAATCAGAGCTGGAATTCTGCTGCACCCACAAAGGCAGTCACAAAAGGCGTGAGTTTTCCACCATCAAAAAGTGGAAACTGTCCCCTTTTCGTAAGTCTGGATCCAATCCATTAACAAGGTCTGATATTAGTTTTTTTCTATATTCATGTTAACAGGCAGATTCTAGAATTCTGGTTCCTCAAGCAAATGATGAGGAGCTGATTTGCAATCCCTGCATTGTGCTCTGCAGACATTTGTGTGCTATTTATTATGATTTATTTATTAACATTTACTTATTTATAGTGCTATCATATTACATAGGGCTTTACCATTATAACAATCATTGTAACAAGCCTGGTTAGTAACAATCAGACTGGGTATGTAAGAGGGACCTGCTCACATACTTACACATTATTATTATTATTATTATTATTATTATTATTATTAATAACGCTTATTTATATAGCACAACAAATTGTCCGCAGCGATTTACATAGAGCAAACACACACTACGGTTAATTTACTCAGATGCAGAATTTAAACATGAATACTGCTTATTGGTATACTCCAAGTTACTATTTACATTTCTCTGATTAGCTGAAAGGGAACTGGAAGTAGAACTTCCCTTTAGTAAAGTCATTTTGTCTCCAAACTCATAGCATTCTCTTCTTCCGTTGCATAAATCTGGTGGGACAGATAGTTTTTTAGTTTGCATTGAAACACCAGATTTCACAGATTCAACTTCAGAACTTGTCCCTTTGCTTTCCCTGCTGTTTTCTTTCTGGATTGGAGTTTGCAAAAGTTCTTTTTCTTTTGTGTGATCAGATTCTAAAGGAGCAGTGCTAGAAGAAGGGTATGCTTCTAAATTACGCCTTTGCTTCTCTTTAGAAACATTCCTCAGTGGTGACTTCGGTATTTTTTTCAAGTGATTTTCTATTACAATTTTTTTTCTTTTGACACCTTTAACATTATCTGAACAACCACGGGATCCAACAGCAACAGTTTCTGCAATATGAGAAGATAAATATTGTTATTTAGAAGTGGTTTATGGCAAAATCTGTTGGAATTAGCAGAACAGTTACCAGATTGTATAAATAAAAAGAGTTGCAAAGATTTAGACAACTTGTCCTTATGCAGTTATAAAAAAGGAATGTAATATAAAAATGTATTTGAACCTATAAATAAACACAGTCCCTTTCAGAAAACATGTTTGAGTGGAATACATGTTAGGCAAGAAAACTCATCACTGTATGCCAAAAATATACAGTTTGAGAGAAATGTATCTTACATACTACATATGAAGAGATTGCTATACATATGATATAATATAAGGAATTGTAAGGCCAATAGATCACAGAGGAGTGCAGAGTTCAAATTTATACTTAAACTAATTCAAGAAACACAGTTTGTCACACTAATTTGTCAAGAAGGAACAGAATAAAACACAGCTATACAGTAAAACGCAAGCAAGAGCAAATTACAGTTCAGTTAGTTTTTAAGAAAATGTTCTTTTCAGGAATTTTTTTTTCCAACCCATCATTAACCTGCATGGTGAACACCTCATTTTGAAAAAAAATAACTTCTGAAACTACAGAATTGCTTACCGTATTTCCCCATGTATAAGACGCACCTTTTTTAGACAAAAAATAGGTCTAAAAATCAGTTGCATCCTATACAGGGGATGTAAAACTGAACTTATCTTTTCTGTCCCTCCGGTGGTCGCTCCTGCGGTGTCAGGCTCTCTCCTCCGCAGCTGTGACTCCGGCTGTCTCCCTCGCTTCGTGCGTTGCACATAACCGTTGCGTGACCTTAGGTCACCTCAACGTCATTATACAGCCGCACCGCGAGGGAGACAGTCTGAGTCACAGCTGCATGGGAGAGAGCCTGACACCGCCGGACGGACAGAAAAGGTAAGTTCAGTGTTGCATCCCCTGTATAAGATGCATCCAATTTTTAAGTAAATAATGCTAAAAATAATAGATAAAAAATAAATTTCATTTTTTTTTCTTTTTTAATTTAGGCTCCAAAAACGGGGTGCGTCTTATACAAGGGAGCGTCTTATACATGGGGAAATACGGTAATTCACATACTAGCCTTAGGCAGGTTCTAACTTAGCAAATTTGATCATTATTGGTAACATTATACATTCGTTCCCCTTTTTTTTATTTTCAGTTAACTAATTATATCCTGGGACATTTACCTTAACAACCATACAAACTTGGTTCTATTCAAACACATAAAAATGATTCCTGTTTGCATTTCACGTGACCTCCACGGTGCCTTAGCATAGTATAAAACTATGTAATAAGGTAAATAGCCAGAACGAATCAGACCTTTGAAGTAAAATACACAGAACTGAATGATTTTTTTTTCCCCATGAAAAAAGCATTAAAAAAGGAATGATAACATTTAAAGACAGATGAGGTTTAAGATTTAAAAATTAGAATACAAAATAAAATATTTGAACTGGATTTACATCGCATACTTGATTGGAACTGACATTAAAGTTTATCACTGAACCACCAACGGACAACATTGCAATTACCTAGAGTTGAGTCTGCACCGATACTTAGTGCTCATTAAATGGTGCCACAATTTAGGGAAATATAGTAAAAGTATTTTTAATAGCAACAGAAAATTGAGGAACCAAACACTATAAAACCTTTGAACTCAGAGAGGATCAAAGAGAAAAAGACAGGTCTCTATTACACAAACCTGTCCAGTCATGTCTAATACACATTAATATTATTTATAACAATGAAGCGCATTTGAAACCATTCACCTAATATGTATCATTTCAAAGAAAACAGTAGCATGGAAACAATTCAGTTACAAAGAAATTGTTTTATATATTGTCGCCCATTTTAGACTAATTTAATTTTAATAAGCGCTAGGCGCTGTGAAGTTCTTTTTATTGTTTGGGAATAACGTGGAAAAAAAATTCTCATACAGGTTTCACGTTCAATGTTTTCCGTTAAGCTATGTCATAAAGTGTAACATAAATCATTCAAAAGTACAAAATGACCACACCGATATTTTTATAAAATGCATAATACAATCTGCAGAGTACATTCTCTCTCACTCTCTTGTCTAGGAGAGAGGATGGAAGTTATTGTTGAGGACAGTGCTGAATTTCTCATTAAACATGTGAGACATGTACCTCGGGGGTACCCCAGACGGCCAGGGACAGTAACGGGGATGGGGGGATACATGCTCCAACAGTTATAAATCACAGAGGTTCCCAGCACCAGGGGTCAGATACTAAGTACTAAGCTGCGGGTTTGGAAAAGTGGAGTTGTTGCCCATAGCAACCAATCAGATTCTATCTGACATTCTCAAGTATGTAGTAGGAAAGTGAGAGCTAGGATCTGATTGGGACTGTGACCTGATTACCAGATCAGCACTACGATGTCATACTGGAAGGTGAATTCATGTCTGTGCCTAATAGCACCCTAGTCTCTAAACCTGGTCTTGAATGTGGACAGTGGTGTGATACATTCAGCTAGCATAATACAGTATATGTGTGGTATAAATAGCATTTAAGGCCCTGAGATGTTTAGAACATGAATATTAATTTCTGAGCAGCCATTGGGGATTGTGTGAGTGAAGACAAGGTTTTTTTCTGCAGAGGCATCAATAATAGGGGTGCAAGGGGTGCTATGAGGCCCAGAGGAGAGGGGGGATCGTGGCCGCTGCTCCTCCAGCACAATAAGAAAGCTGTCAGTGGCAGTGACAGTTTATACAGCGTTTGGCGCACCATGAATAAATGCTGTGTATTAGAATATTTCATAGGCGACATCTACTATTTTCAGCAGCCTAACCCTAACCGGTAGGCCTAAACCTTACCGACAGCCTACTCCTAACCAGCAACCTAACCCTAACCGGCAGCCTGATACTTACCATAACCGGCAGCCTAACCCTAACCAGCAACCTAACTGTAATCGGCAGCCTAACCCTAAATAGTAGCCTAACCCTTACCATAACTGGCAGCCTACTCTTAACTGACAGCCCAACGCTAACCCTTACCCTAACCGACAGGCCTAACCCTAATCCTTACCCTAACCCTTACCCTAACCGCCAGGCCTAACCCTAATCCTTACCCTTACCCTAACCTTAAAACTTAACCTTAAACAGCAACCTAAACCTAACTGGCAGCCTAACCCTTATCCTAACCACCAGCCTAACCCTAACAGACAGTCTAACCCTAATCCTAGCTGGCAGCTAAACCCTTATCCTAATCAACAGCCTAAACCTAAATTCAGGGAGAGTAACATTCAGCATTCAATTCCTGTCTGTACAGAAGCAGCCGCTATTAAGCTGTTGGTGGAATTTTTATCGAAATAACGAATGTCAAACTGGCAACTACATCTTGGTCACAGTATTCAGACTTCCAGTCTGCCTGCGTTTTAAGTGGGGAGGATCAGAAACTTTAAGACAGGGTCCATCAGTCCAAAATCTGTGCTAGGGATTGAAGTGGTCTCCACTCACTCAGATAATAGGATACATCGGGCATCCAAAACATCAGGATTACAAAGCGTTGTGTGCACGGTGCATAATGTACTGCAAAGAAATTCACAACACATTTATAGGGCTGGTCCCAAGTTGGTAGTTACAGCACATATAAAGCAAAGGGCTGATCCAAAGTTCAGGAGTAAGGGCAAAATAGATGCAAGTATACAGCTCGGCTAATCCATTTTGCAGTGTAAAGGGTGCTAGGGGAAGCATGGAGGCTCAGTGAGTAGCTCTTGTGCTGAGGTCATGAGTTCGATTCCCAGACTTGGCCTTATCTGTGTGGAGTTTGTATGTTCTCCCTGTGTCTGTGTGGGTTTTCTTCCCACATACAATAATATACTGGTAGGTTATTTGGCTGCTGACTAAATTAAACCCTAGTGTATACATGTTTAAGCAATCTTAGTATGTAGCTCCAATAGGGGCAGGTACTGATGTGAATGTCTAATGTTTTCTGTAAAGTGCTGCAGACAATTTGTGGTACTATATAAATAAGCATTAATAACAATTGTAATTATTTTGCATGCAGGGAAAATACTTTACTATTGCACATAGAACTCACGTACTGCATAGCTTTATATTTAATGTATAAAATGATGTTCTATGTATAAAATAGTTGATTAAAGAAATGTCGCTTCTCAATTCTAATTCTGCTTTCACAGTTTAAAACTGCCTTCCCCTGCAGTTCACCAAAGTATTGCTCAGGTCTATACTTGCACTTGTTTTGTCCTTAAAAAAAAGTTGTAGATGCAGCAACCAGCACATTGCCATAACCCTAACCCCATTAAGAATGTAGATAATGCCAACTGATTGTGTTTAAAAGTAATGTTTCATGGATGTACTCTAAAATAAAGTTAAAAAATAAAGCTGTTCAATGTATAAGTGTGTGTGTGTGTGTGTGTGTGTGTGTGTGTGTGTGTGTGTATATAAATATATATTAATTTGCACCCCTTACTTTGCAATATGGTTTATCCACCTTTTTGTTCAGTTACTCCTTTCTCTAGATTAGTCACACATAATGTATTATGCACCAATCGGAAGGTGTTGGCACATAGGAGAGAAAGGGAATGCAGGAGGACAGTAGGTTATGGTAATATAAAACAAGATTAAACACGATTCTTTTAAACCTTCTTGCAGTCCCTTTTTTTTCTTGCATAATATAGACCTTCACACAGCAGCTGTCAAAATACCACAGCAATGACATAGAATGCCACACCACCCTATTCATGGTCACGGACATACCGGGCGCGAGTTTCTGCAATTTACACAGGCGTGTTCTTTGCTTTAAATTGCATAAAAAACAATGTGATCACATATTTATGTTTTATTGTGGCAACAGATTTATAACCTCTTCCTTCACAACAGGGAAACAATACCACTTATTTCAAGGAAGTAATGAGTAGCTAATGTCAAATTACTTAGAGCAACGTTTTCTTGGCTGCCAGCCAGTAAGCTTTACCTGAATGTGAACCCTTCCCAGGAACTATTTAGAGACATATTTGTGATGAGTATTTTAAACAAAAACATTGTTTTCTGTAGCTTCAATAAAATGATCTAAAATGGCTATTATTGCCAAAAACCAAGACTCTCCTTATAGGGCCGTATTCAGAGATGCGTTTGTTCAAAAGTCCGCAATTATACGCACGAACGTAGCAAACCAACACCTATGACACTCTCCTCTAACGCCCGTGCTATCGTAGACTTACTCCTCCATAGAGCACCTCTAACTTTACGTGTGTACCTGCGTGCGTATATGTATTCCGTACGTGTGATTCAATCTAACCGTGCCCTCAAAGGCTCATTTAAATGCCTCCCCCCACCCTCTTTCGTGTAACTTTTCAACTACGTATTTCAACCCCCACCCCTCTGTACGTATGTTCCCAAGTGCGATTAAAATATCTGTGCCTAAAGCACTTGTATCCGTGCCTAACGTGCGTATATTCTACGTAACTAACTTAAAAAAAAGTTACTACGTATACTCAGTTAAAATGTACCTAAAAATATGCACGCAACTCCACGTGAAAACGGATTTGTGAATACGGCCCATAATCACCTCATAAATCCTCCTTAACTATGTAATTGAATTTTTCAACAGTGCCTGGAGTGTGCGCCGGTTGGTGGTTTTGGCTTGTTATTAATCATTAGGCTGTTATGTGATTTTATTTATTATTATTCAACTGTTATTGTTTACAGCTTACCTGATTTCTTTGGCCCCCATCAAAAATGTTAAGGTAATTATTATTATGACCTTTTGCAGGTCATAGATAGTTAATCCAATCGATTAATAGTAAATTAATTAAATTTATAGTTCCCACAAAACTTGGTCTCTGTCTCTTATTTCATATATTTCATAGTTGAGTGGGGTTAAGAGGTGGGTGGCACAGGGAAACCACACACATCACACATAGGAACTTCAATACATTGCCCTAACCCTAACCCTCCTTTCCACGCAGCCTGACCCTAACCTTCCCCTTCTCTGATCCATACCCTCCCTGAAGTCTAACCCTAAGACTCCCTTCCCCACAGCCTAACCTTAAGATTCCCTTCCTCACAGCCTAACCCTAAGACTCCCTTTATTCGCAACCTAGCCCAAAAAATACTCTGTAAAATTACCCCAGGTGGCCACCCTGTTGTTTACCAAGTCGATTTTGCAAAAGGCTAAAGTCCTGGGACTTTGCCTTTAGTGAATATGGCAATGGCATAATCACCAGCAAAATCCCGGGACTTTGGTCTTTTTTTTGCAAAATCGACTTTTGTAAATATACCCCCTAGAAACATTTGCAGAAATTACTGGCTAAAATAGTATAAACTCTTTTATGCTGAAAGAATGTAAAAGCTATGGCATCTTGTAGCTGCATCGCACCTGTTTGCTCAGGACATTCAAAAGAAGAGATTATACAGACAAGCACCAAAAATGCTTCATCCACATAATAAATGCCAATAATTATTAAACCTCCCATGGTTGATGAGGCCGCGTCTGAGGTCAAACTACATTCCCTCCATGTCCTAGGAATAAATTCACAGAGTTAATGGGTGAAATTAATAAATTTAGATTTATTTATTTTTGGGTTTATGGGAATTTGTTGCACTGCAAAGTTGTAACACATTAAATTTGGATGTGGCAATAAAGCCTAGCAAATGTAACAAATATGAAATAACTAGCTGCCAGCTCTCTCCAACGCCTACGTGATCTGCCTGAATAGCAACTGGAAAAATGGCTACAGGTGCACGCTACCTGTGACCGCTAAGCTATGCGGCCCAAAACCAAACAGTTACACTTGGACGCCACTTCAACGCCATTTATGCAAATCGTGCCATTAAGCCCTGGCCCCTGTCAATCACTTCTGCAATTCTTAATGTTCCTTGGGGTGGGCGGTAGTGTACATATGGACGTGTATGTATATCAACAAATGGCCCATAACCTCTAACCTTTGTTTCTGGAGACATGCTGGGGGATGGGATGAGACACTCCACCTTAGTCAATGTACACACATAGGCATTTCTATCAAAATGAGCATGAATTCAGAGCGGTGTCTGTGATAGGTCAATGGCACCAGCCTATGATGATTCAAAACAAAATGGAGCAGTGTGTGTGCAATTTTTTCTCATGTGTATCAATTAACACGAGACATTCATGACAGAAACTATAAGAAGTCTGGCTGCAAATTTGCTTCGTACAGGATCATAATAGTTAGATTTAAATTTTGTACTAGCCTATATTCCAGCAGTAAATGTAATTATTGAAGAAAAGGGGATTGGCTTCTAAGAAGCAGCTTACTCACAGAAAATCCTAGTCCTCATAGGACTGTTTGCATGTTTGTTTTCCCCTTCGCACAATGTTTTACGTACATCACATACATTTATAGTGTTTAGCAGTCCACACCTTTCTTTCTTTCTTTACACACTCGCACGCACAGTCATACATTTAGTACACAATTCAATTTTTTCTTCTCTCCTCCCAGAAGCCTTTGTTATAATTATATCCCTCCCTGCCTTTGTGACATTGTTGTAATCCCTTTTCCTAATCATTCCTCACTTTATCAAATATTTAATGTGTTATGTAATATATTATCACTGTTACTCTGGAAGGACTGTGGTTTTTAATAATCCTGAGTGTATGTTTACAGAGGATCATAACTGACGGGCTATGCCACTGTACATAATGCTTTTAGTTGTGGATTCGTATCGGCTTGACACAGACATAGTACCAGCTCTGGTAGGATATTTCATGGAGAGTTCAACCCAAATTAACCAAATCACAGTTACAGAAAGTTTGGTAACTATGATTAAGCCACCGGCCTGGTGAGTGAACATCACACTTGGACATGTGTTATTGCATTTGGTATTATTGCTTTCCAATGGTTTCTTCAAGCCCAAAGGTTTTCAGAAATATAGAATCACCAGTGTCACAATTCCCCTAGGACAGGTGCTGGACGTCCCTTCTGTAGTTAGTTGGATTTGCAGGTCACCTATGGGTGGCTAAGGTTCTTCTCTGGGGGATTGCCAAGGTATGTTTGCTGGCACTGTACCACTTTCCTCAAATAATCCTCAATAGCAGTTTTAATATTGGTAAATGGTAATGTTTATGGCTAATTGTTATTCTGCTCCTTTTTTTCAATTGTTCTTCCCATATCTTTGCTTTTGACAGGACCACCTTTCATTTGATTGCACAACCAGCAATTTGTTTATATCAATATCTCCTCTATATACAGTAGAGTGCAATATGTCAACACTTTATTTATACTACTGTTTCATTTTATATATACATATCTATATACATATCTGTATATCAGTATGTCACTATAATTATTTCGCAAGCACATGACAATATTTTATACTATTCTGGGTATTTTAGAAGGGCACTGCCCTAGTTTCACAGTGGATATTGTTTTTTTATGTGGTCTTTTCTAATCTTTTCCACAGAATTATGTCACTCTGTACTTTCAAAGTCATTAATGTCATCCATTATATGTTACCAGAATGAGAAGAACTGGTTGCAAGGGCAAGATGATGTTGATATTCCCTCTAGCTTACTAAGGTGAAGTCATCTCTAAGGTTTTTAGACTGACACCAATAGATACCACTCTTAAGGCAGAGGATCGTTAAGCAGATTTCTCCCTTAAGCTAGCCATGCACTAGAATGATAATCGTTCTCAGCAGGTGTCCAGTAATTGGGACAATTTTGCCCTAGAGAAAGGTCCCGATATTTGACCTAATTCATACTTAAGAAAGCATTAGGTTCTTAAATATTCACAACTAATAGCAAGGCGACTACCTCGACAAGCCCCCAGTTTTCAGGTTCCTAAGCGACTTACGAATGTCATAGGGCTCCCTTATTTTTAGGTTCTTAGTTGTGTGTGTAGGGTGGCTAATTAAGAACGTAACTGCGTAACCGCACCCAGATTTGCACATTTAAATGCCTCCCTCTACCCAATCTTCTTATCTTCATACTTAATTTTTCCTGGCACGTGAAGTGTGAATCAGGTCCTAGGTTCATAGTGGTGATTCACAGCAGTCCTGTACCTAAGACCAGCGTAGATTGCATATATAAGTTACTACACATGTGCTGTATATCCATTCCTAAATATAAGCACCTAAAAACCTGCAATTTCTTAAGTGTGAATCAGGTCCATTGACGTCACAAACCTCTCCTCCTGGGACTGATAATCCTGGCTGAAGAGGGAGGGGCTGCAGAGATTGACAAGAGGCCCTGGCAGCGGATTAACTGCATGATTGGTTGCACAATCTTGGCAGAGGGCCCATGCATCTAGCTAATTCACTGACTGTAGAAAGTCTGGTCAGTAGGGTGTGGCACCTCCGTCTCCAGGCTGGAACTTGTAGTTTCACAGCACCTGGAGAGAAACTGGTTGGCCAGGCCTGCTGTAGTGTATGATTTTAGTGTCCAACAGAAGATGATATCCCTTTTAAAATCACTTAGGCTTTCAAGATAGAACATGTTAAGGATAATGGGGCAGATCCTGAACTACGCTTTTCCGCGAATTTACGTGTGGAAAACACGTAAATTCGCAGATTTGTACGTACTGCGCATGCGCACCGCAGAAAATACGCACATTCGCGTAGCGTATTTTCAAACGTAATGATAATTCACGTATTGCGAACGTAACTAATTACGTGTGGGCGTGCCAAATTTACGTTAGCGACGAATACGTGCGATTTACGTGAAGTAGGCGGGGGGGGTATTTAAAGTGTACAGTATGGGCGTGCTAAGCTGCGTACGTTCGCGTAGTCTGTACGCACGTTAGCGGCCGTATGCTGTTACGTTTGATAAAGTTAAGGTAGGGTTTGGGTAGCGTATTTTCAAAAAATACGGCCGTGCAGGGGGTGTGTTAAGGGTAGCGTAGCGAATTTACGTACGCGAACAAACGTACGGCAAACGTTGTTCAGGATCTACCCCAATATGTATAATATGTAACATATGTAATCAATCCAAGTACAAGCGCAAATTAAATAACATCTATGGAGCTTAATATAATCTAAGAACACTCCAATTGAGTTTTTACACACTGCGACCGTTTAATTTTAGTGTTTGATTTATATGTCTGTGTAAATGAATTATTTCTATTTTCCAAGTCTCATGCATCTTGTGAATATCTCAGCATGTTCTAATATAGAATCCAAAGGACAAGAAAATATAATGCACCCTTTGTTCAGAGAAGGAGGTCATTCTAGCCAAGTCAAACAATATAACATTGATTCAGCCTCTGGGATATCCTAGCACCAGAATAGGTCACATTCATTACTCCACTAAAAAAAACAAAATGGCAGCGAGGGAGCGTCTATGTCTAGAATCTATGTTCAGAGCAGCATGATCAAGTAAAAGATAACTTCCCACATCATCATATGATTTATGTGTTAACATATTCTAATTTAGTATGACTTTATTAACTGTGTAATGTGTGCACAGAGAAGTGATACACTAGCACCAGTAGAGAAGTGATACACTAGCACCAGTAAGTTACTACAAGCACACAGCTAACAATGGCTAAGACATGAATACTTTAGGGCATATCAGGAAAACCTTCTGGCATGTACAATGTCAAACAAGTCTAACAACAATGAGATTAATGGAATTTAGTTAAAACCATACTTAAAAGGATAGGTGATATTCCCCAGATTTACATCCTAAAAACACAGGAAACACTTAAAAAGTCTCTAATGCGTTTGGTCTAATATGTAGGGTAACTTGTTTTTGATAGGGTAAGGGCAAATGGGAAAGTCTAGACTATGAAGTGATCAAACCACATCCTTCACATATTTCATCTGTTGTAAACAGTATTAGAGTTCGGAGGTGATGTTTCCTATCCCATTCTAAATAACAGTGTGATAGTAAAGCTGGTCAGTATCTGTGTGCAGTAAGCAATTTAAAGATATATCCCTGCATGCAAAGAATACAATTAACTTGACTCCCTCTGAAATCAACATGGTTTAGCCCAGGAGTAACTTTCCTCTCTTCAGACCGCATATACACAATCTACGTAACGAAAAGTTACGTAGAATACGTAAAAAATACGTATGAAATATCGGGAAACACCGGACGTATATGCAATACGTCCGGTGTTGTGAATCCGGGCCTCAATTTCAAGCTCCTTCTTAAGTCTGAATCAGGCCCCCAGCCTACTGTATATCAGCAGTGACTGGATAACTACACAGACCGGGCATGATACATAATTGTGTGTAACTGTGTTGGATTTTGCAGTTAGAGCACTCAAATGCAAACATATGGGGCCATATTCACAGATCCCTTTTTTAAACCCCCCCCCCCCTGACACTCCCTTCTCAGGGCCGTGCTGTCGGTGACTTACGAGTGCATAGACCACTCTATTCTCTATGGGCCTGATTCAGAGATGCGATTTTATCGCTACTTAGGTGCGTATATTTAGGATCTTAGAAAATTTGCATCAATGCGCATGCGTAGTAATAGTGCAACGCCGTCTACGTAGAGGTTAGGATCTTAAATTCGCTAAGCGCGGACCTGTGAATCGATCGCAAGCACTTAAGATCTTAAGTGCTGCGGAAGTTTAAGATCTGAAGGATTTGCATGGAAATGGGCGGGGGGAGGCAGGGAGATGAGGGAAAGTGGGCGCGGGCAGACACTTAGGATCTCAAATAACCGCAACTACTTCCCTTAAGATCTCAAATGACAGCGCAGAGTTAGGGTTGCTCAATGGTGGTCTAACTTTAAGATCCGCCGCTGTTTGCAAGGGGAGTGACTATTTAAACAGTGCTGTAACCTGCTAAGATCTGAACTTAGTTGCGTATATTTGCGATCTTTTCGCAGTCGCATCTCTGAATCACCTGCCATGTGTGTACTTACGTGCATATATGTATGCCGTTCGTGCGATTCTTAATAACCACCTGGGTAAACCCTCTAGTATGGGGGCTTCATCGTGTCTCTGTCACTCAGTTTATTGCTTGGTCAAACAAGCTCCATCTACCTCACTGTTTCCTTTCTCATCTGTTATGTAAACTAAATTAAATGAACATAAAATAGTAATTCAATCTGAGGTATAATTTTAATCACTTCATTAAAAAAAAACTTATTGAAGTACTAGTAAAGTTGTAGCCTAGAACTAGGCATATATTTAATACAACTGCCAGCCTCTATTTAACAGGTTATTTGCAATATATCAGTTTAAGGGAAATAAAAACAGTTCCACCCGTGATCTGAGTTTACTGCTTTCAAAGAAACCATAGACGCAAACAGCAATTCAAACGGCATTTCCATTACTTTCTTACATCATACAAAGTAAATACAAAAACAGAAAGCGGAGAGAAGAAACGAGATTCTTAAATGTTTGTTTTGAAATGGTAAATATTGGTTTGCAGTCTTTGAGAGAAGACGATTCAGATATATTTTTGTGCTGTGAATAACTTTACAGGCTGGTCGGTTGGAGTATTAGCGGGAAAGAAAAGCAAACACATACTTATCCACCTAAGATGTTAGAATAACACAACAACTGATAGCTTGATGTGAGAACAAGAGGAAAAAAGCCAAAAGCAAACACGGCAATGTGCTACAGGTCCCTGAAGCATAAAATGGCTAACCCTCAGCTGTCATCACAACACCCTGACGATGGTGTGTTTTAATTTTAGGCACTGCATAGGTTGCATGACATTCATTTCAGGAACGTTTATCATAGTGAAATATCTAAAATAGTGCAAGTGATAGGAATAAAAAGCAAGGCGCTATACTGCACACATGCTGGAACACATGCAGATTCACAACCCCGTCATTTTTAACATACGTGCCTAATTTTACGATTTTTAGCTACTACGCATGCGTAGTAACTATTTTACGCTATCTATGTAGTTTCGTTATGTAGATTGCGTGCATGCGTCTTTAAACGTGCGTATGTGCGTACGTGCGCATTTTAAAAATTACGGGGTTGTGAATCCGGCCTACTGGTTGAAGATTCTGGGTTTGATCCGATAGGGTAGTGTTTCTCTGTGTAATTCTGCACCGTGTTCACGCAGAACAAGAGTGTGCGCAATTCACACCTGAAAACAAGCCACGGCAAGACCGTGGGCCGGATTCAGAAGTAATACCACACAAGGTGGCCTGACTTGACTGGAGGGCGCATACGTCCTTCAGATGTTACTCTAGGGTTACGATAGTAACACTAGCATAGCAACATTCATATGGAACTTTGTTCCGTATGAGCCCATTTCCTAGTAAACGGGCTGTGCTTCCCCTCCGCCCACTAAAACCAGCGGGGGAAGCATGCGAAGTGTACAGTGTGGGAGGGGACTCCCACACAGCTGCGGATTAGTGGTCGTTCGGACTGCTGATCCGCACTACTGAGTCAAGGCAGGCTTATGGCAGCGTAAGCTATAATAAAATAAAACCAGAATGGAAGTTGCTCAATCAATTTATTAGGTAAATGTTAAACAGGTGCATGAAAGGCAGGGGTTAATCTGCTTGCCACAGAAACAAAGGGAAAAATTGCCCCAGCACACTGCCATAAACCAGTAACAAACTATACTGTTCTATCTGTAAAATAAAACACAGAAATGTTCGTTACGCATATTTGTACAAATATGAGAAAAGCCACCAGCCACCGTCAAGGCCTTTCTGTATATGGTGGTCCTAACTCTAACAATGAGAGTCCCAGTATTGGGTCCCATATATATGTTTATAAATTGAGAGCCAACTTACCTAGAAGACACCCCTTAAGGTCTCCAAAATGGCTGCTGTGGATCAGCTCCCCCTGTCAGCAACTGATCCCAGACATGCCCACAAACAGAATAAAACCAGAATGGAAGCTGCTCAATCAATTTATTAAGTAAATGTTAAACAGGTGCATGAAAGGCAGGGGGGTAACCTGCTAGCCACAGAAACAAAGGGAAAAAATTGCCTCAGCACACTGCCATAAACCAGTAACAAACTATACTGTTCTATCTGTAAAATAAAACACAGAAAT